>JAHDVE020006353.1:0-17102 GCA_022606495.2 Halesus radiatus
AGAAGGTCGAAGCAAGCCAACGATAGCTCAGAACTAATTCTCTAGACCCCTCGCCGACAAAGCCAGATGAATCGCAAGCAGAGTTTACAAAATAAGCTTAAGCGTATAGGCAGTCTGGACAAAGAAGAGTAAGCGTAGCCAACGAATAGGAACTCTAATATGAATGAGTCCAAATTTAAGGAAATATTCGGCCAGAATGCTGAACAGGAATTGCTTGAAGTCAGTAATACGATGAGGGGCAGCAACGTATATGGGATAGGGTAAGCGAAAAAAATCACCAACTTTGAGGACTTCGCTTCGACCAATTCAGGAGAAGGGCTGAGATTGGCTGTTAGACAAAGCATCAGCAATAAATATAAGGTCAACAACGGAATCAAAGAAAACTAAGCCGAGCGAGAGTTTGAAAACAACGTAAAACAAACCAAATTAACAACCACATACCCATCTACTAGCAGAAATGACCTTTCTGCCAGCCAAATCTTGCAGAATCTGTCGAGCGAACCCGATATTAGCTCCGAGCTTGTCAATGTAAGACGAGTCTTGCAAAAGAGTTACTCGAATTTTACGAAACTCAACGATACAGTTACTTTCAGATAGTTTTTGCGAATCGCTAACATCATCGACCTCGGAGAAAACAGTGGTATCGAAAACTACCTCGGGAATCCCAACGACTCAAATCATCAAGCCACCTTCATCCTCAGTAACGGTAACGCACTCCTCAAGAAGGTTTCAATGAGCAATTCTAACCATAAAGAAAGGATAACCACCCTCAACCGAACTGCAATCAACATTTAAAATAATAATAAATTGGGAAGTATCAATAAAAGCTCCCACCACCCCCGGATAAGTAGGTCTAAAAAGCAGACATGCGAAAACTCTCCGTAGAAAAAAACATCCCCTTAAACCTGTTTAAGTCCACTGACCCAAACAACTCCTAAATGCGAGCCAAAAATACTTTCTAAGCTTGCAACCATCGTAGAACTCTGTTCGAAAGAGTTAGACTTGTTTGGAGGGATGACTGAGGCTTACGATTTCTAAATGAACAAGCGACGCATCCCAGCTGAAATTCAAAAAAAGATCGTCGCGAACAACCCTGCCTTGAAAACCTAGCTTAGCAACATATTTGCATTTATAGAAAAGCTGAAGACGCAAGAAACAAACAGCTACAAAGCAATCAAGAGTTTTATAAAATTTCCTTATCAGACGGTTGTGAATAAATTTATCTCCCTCGATTTCACCGAAACCATCGCCTATGAGAATTTTGAGCAGCTGATGTGCAGGATAATATACCACCACGCTGAACAATCGAATAGCTGCAAGAAACCGAGCATGATTGATGGAGGAGGGTCTTCAGGATTGTGCTGTCATGTATTGGCCGTATTTGAGAAATTCGGTTACCAGAAACAAGAACGGTACTTTGCGCAGGAAAAGTATGATAAAAGAGCGCAACAATCAGTGGTAAAGGAGTTGAAGGGTCAGGTCGTCGGGCGGGATCCTGCAACGCTCCTACCTCAGATTATTCCACCGCTTTCGCGGGTCTAATGATAAGAAATAGTATGCGAAAACAATTGATTTATATCTGATTGATTCAATATTTTTTTAATATTCAGTATACAATGTTATTATAACAATGTTTTTTTTATCATATTTGTTATTATATATTTTTAAAAAAACTAACTCCTACTACACTTAATATAAGTATAATATCTATAGATATTTATTTCCATGTTGGGACCGACAGATATCGAAATGGAATAGATAAGCCTTCCTAATTCTGGGACACCAGTAGTTATGGATCGCAATCCTTCACAGAAACAACCCCAACCAGCATCTCATACTGGAGAATCCTGTTTCGGATATCTAAAGAAAAACGATTCTGCAACTCGCAAATTCATAAAAATCATATTCCTGGTCCTGATGCTGCCTTTCATCCTCTTGTACCTGCTGGTCGCCAAACTCCTCGTCCCATGCATATCTAAAATTTGTCAAACTGTTTGTGGATTTACGAACTGTTAAAAATGCTTTAGGACATGTTCTCAGTGCTGTTGTGAGCCTATATCTATCTGTTGCGTTGCTTGCAGCAAGTGCGACTGTTCCCAAATGTGTGGCTGCTGTCCATCGTGCTGCGATAGATCAAATAATCAACCTAGCCAATGTTCCAAATGCTGCAAGTTGTGCTGCTCCGCAACTGGCGCTGCTTGTACTGCCTGTATTAATTGTTACGGAAAAATCGTATTCAGCTGTCTCGATTGCTCATGTTGTAATGGCTTTGCCAAGGCTAACTGTGGATGTTGCAAACAATGCTGTCACAACTGCCTGGCTTGTTGCTGCCCTGTGTGGGAGAAATTCTGTATGGGGCTGGGAAAAGTTTGTTATAAGTTGTGTGGGTGTCTGAGAGTGTGCTGTGTGAACACTTGCAGCTATATCAGTACTCTATGCGAAGAAGTTACTCCTTTATTTACATCATGTTGCTGAACTAAAAATAAATATATATTAACTTATTAATTAATTTGGAGGTGTATTTGAAATCATATAGATTCTGTTCTTTAGTAAAAGCGTGAAACAATAATTACAAGTTATATATATTGTATATTTATATATTTATATACAACTAGCATAACCTATGGGTCTTCACGCCTGCCCCCAAGATGAAACATAAGAACAAAGCTCACAAGATTTGATTCTCAATCATTTATATGTTGAGATCCCGGCGCTAGGGAGCGTCGAGACCTGCCACAGTGCATACACACACACATATATATTTATATACATTAATTGTTACTGCCTCTTATCACAGATAGACAATAATTTTATATAAATGTATGTTTAATTATTTGCTTGACTTCTCGCTTAATATGTTTGGGTCGCTTTTATATTATTAATGTTAGAATAAACTATAATATAACTAGAAAAACAGGAGGAAAATAAAATAAAAATAACTATAAATAGATAAAAAAAATGGGGGGATATTTTCCTCACGGAGAGACATTAAGAAAAGTATCAAACCCTAGCTTGATTTTTCTCTGGGATTCGTTTCGACTACGTAGTTCAACCACGTGACCACTCGAAAACCCGACCAGCATTCTTTTAAAAGGGTTGTCAAAGGTGATTTCAATATCCTGAATTCGCTTCACTTTTGAGGGGACCTTCATTTTTAAAGTTTGTCCGCTCTCAGAACATGTTGCGATTATTTCCGAATTAGTGCCTGGTGTGATGACAAAAGACTTGTATTTTTTCATTTAACAAAATCTTTGAATCTTGAACAAATCTACAGACAATATGTTCCCTAGACTCGTCCCAAAAATTATGTCGGGAGAGTCAGAACCACTCAGCTTGGCACATGTAATGAGTTCTTACTTGTTTGCCATTTAGATTTTTATTTAAGGAACGAACGGTTTTCTTATTGTGTTGATTGTGTACACAATTAGGGTATTCTGATCTGTCCAGAAAACCAACAGTCCCAACTTGTGGATAAGCATGTTTTTTACTATTGTTAAGTGCCCAATGCTTAACTGAATGCTTTGAATTGTCTTGTAAGTCTTGAGATACCGGAGGGTCAGAATGTTGCTTTTATCGAGAGAGTAGACTATTCCTTGATAGTCACAGTATTAGATATGGTGAATGACATCTTGATGCCCATAGAAAGTGTTAAACTATTTTAAGGAGTAATTACCATCTTTTTGACTGATCCTGTAGGTGCAGACCCGATTTTATTCTGCCAAAATCAATAAATCGTCTCCCCCAATGCACCCTGTCCTAACCCTAGAGTCTTTGAGCAGTTGTCTTTTAGTTTTGTTGCTGAACAAACTCCTGGAATCACTCTCCAGCGTTACTCCCATCTTGCTAATTTCCAGCCACATCCACTCCTTTGAGTTGTTAAAGACTGTGTAGATTTTATTTATGGTATTGGCTTCAATGACCTTCGGTTTTTCCTCGAGGCCTGTAAGATGAATTTTGCCTGGGCAGATCACCATCACTCTCTCGCGATTCATGGGAATGATCTTGAAAAGTCCATCCTCATGCTTGACTGGCTCGGAGAAATTGTAAGCGAGACAGATTTCGAGTCTCGTGTCGGATTATCCGAAGAATGTCCGTGCTCGGTGAGGCTCTGCAAACAAGGGATCTGGTGCTTGTCCAAACTAACTAACATACATCTGGTTCATCTTCAGATCTTACTCATCAACTTCTTTCTCTTAAAAAAGATCGTGCTAATACGTTCTGTAATGGAAGAGATTGTGGTTTTATGCGCCATGCTCACGATTGTTTTTGTGTCCGAAAACCAGGTCGATCCAGTGATGCAGGTTTTCCGATACGTATCTCGACTAGAGGGCTTGCCGCATGCGGAAGACTGCCTCCTCGGGAGTCTTTGCCCAAGCAGGCAGACCAACGTCACTCACCAAATTCCGATCTTGCTTTGTACCCAAGTCAAAATCGTTTCTATTTTTAAGAAACTCACAGAACGAGTAAAATTCTGGGATTAACTCTTTGAGGTCGGATGTATTTGTGGTCGAAGAGATATATTGATCGCCAAGACTAGAAAACAGTCTATCGGCATGATCGAATTTGGAGCTTTGAAGTTTGCAATGCAAGCTCGAAAATGGCTCCAGTCGGACGAGAAAATGGCAGACTATTGTTGGATTTGAGTAAAAACTACCGTATAGAAAATGTTCCTTCTAGTCTTTCAATTCCCTTGCCAACTCCCGATGTCGACTGCAATACTCCTGATATCTGGCAGGATTAATCATTCCCATCGGTTTTGAAAGGTTTCTATAATTATTCTGGTTTTCTAAAAACTATTTATCGACTTGCTATTGTGAATAGTTGCTGAGGACCCATGGAAACACAGGATATTGACTTAAATCATTGAAGCTCCTGCCAGAGTAGTGGTTAATCAGCATGAGATATTCGTAGTTGCTGAGCTTTCCTTCTTGCCACTTTTAAGTGTACTTTTGATCCTTGAAGTATTGTTTTCTATTTGTAATTAGTTTCAGCAGTGGAGTTTTATGAGTGGCTAATTCTTTCATAAACTTCTACCTGTCTATCTTTTCGAAAAGGTTGAAGAAGTACGATATCCCCTGAGTTGTAATCTCGATCGCCGTGTCTCTCAGGATATATCGCTTGCACATTACTTCAAGTGGAATCGGAATGTTCGGTTCCAATCTCGAGTAAAATCTAAGATGAAGTGATTTATATTTGTCCTTCACTCTATAGTGGTCGGCCGTCGAGAAGTCAATGATTTCATCTTTTTCGCTTAATCGAAGCCTCTCTTATTAGGATACGCTCTCGAACCTTATTTATCCACACTCAAACCATAACTGCCCAAAATATACTCCCTTAGCCTCTATATATTCAACATGAAATCGTAAAACCGGTGAGATTTCTTTCGCCACCTTGTCAGATAGTTCGACTTTGGAAGATGATGATAACGACATTGGCTTTTAAGTAATCGATTGTTTCAGAGCATTGGCTTCACAAGACTCGTTGTCTGAGCCCTGGCCACTTGAGCCTTGATCCGAAGGCAGCCTGGAATATTGCAAGCCAAACTTCCATCTTGGGGGCCGAATAGAATTGGTGTTAATGATACGTTTGATGCAGATCCTGCTTCTGTCTTTAGACATATATTCATCGATTTAGTCGTACCAAGAACTGCCCTTCTTGCTCTCGAACTATTGAAAGTAGAGAATATTATCTGCTTTTTCCTCTTTCCATTGGCTCTCGTAGTCTTCGCACTCACGAAGATAGGTGGTTTCGAAAGTACGAAGAAGATTAAATGATTATCTCGAATAACGATCGTATATCTCTTTGGACCGAGAAACCTGGAATTTTTATTGGACGAGCAGACTAAGGCCGTCGAGTCCGGTTGATTAATTGGCTTCGGAAAATTTCGTCAAAGATTGCTTATCATTGTATTTAGAAACAGAAAGAATACTAGCTTTCAATATATCCAAAGGTTTACTCGAAGTCTTTCCTAAACTTTCTATATATTTTTTATACACATTTTAAAAGGAAAAGTCATGTAAAAATAATAATAAAATGTACTTTAAAGCATTGGAATCAGAGTATTCTTTAGAAATAGGGTTTGATCCTTCGCTGCTGATATGGCTTCAGGGCTAAAGTTGGCAAACTCGGAAATAATTTGATCGAACATGTCTTTATCCAGATCATCAACTTATATTTTTTTTAGTTAACTTTCTATTTATGGTTACTTGACGAGCCATTTGATAATATCACAGACTTTGTTATCCATCGATAAGGGCTTGGAGGAGGATTAATGTTGAATTTGATCAAGGGAACCCAAAAGGCTTCTCATATTGACTTATGATTTGGAATAGTCAGACTTTGGCAAATTACTGTTATCTTATAAAGTATTACTGTCGGAATCTTCCAACTTTGATAGTTGAAGCGATTCGTTGATATAAGTGCTCTTATTTTCATGAGAACTACCATTGTTTGTCAATAATTTCTTTAGGAGTCTGATGAACAATTCGATGATAACCTTTTTCCTAGTTGTCATTGCTGAAGACTTATTATCTATATTAATCAATATTTTCGAGTCTTGACGTCCTATGATTTTATCCATTTCTTTGATTAGCGACTCGATGAGACTGATGCTTTCTAGTTCCAGATCGAGATGCGACTTTTCTAATAGTATTTGAGCAGTCTTATAATGTGTTGACGGCGCAAGAGATTCACATTAAGCTACGGTAATAATATTTTGTTTCAGTAACTTCAGCATATGCGGAGGCAAGAGATCATCATTGAGAAGTGTTCTATGCAGATTATCAAGTAGGTGGGTTGACGGGGCTGGAAGTGGATAACTTACGAGGTTACTAAAGTGTTTGATATAAACTCTATCAATTTTGATGGAATACTATAAATCCATATAGATTTTAAAGATAATCCTGACAATGTCTTGCTGATGTCCTGAAGCTTTGGCTAAACGGTCAAACAAGTCAACAAACTATTTTATGGTTAAAACTTAGCCCAAGAGCTGAGGATAGTTTCTTTACTTTGAACAATCGATGAGTTTGTTGAGATAGGATTTAATCTCGAATTGTAAAGACGCCACAGACGGGTTCTTCAACTTATTTAGAATTGAGGACAGAACTGTCCTAGTATCTGGCTGGATGGTCGAAAGCTCTTTCAGCTCCGCAATTTTGATGAGCAGCTTAAACTCTGCCTTGAAATCGTGTTTTCTTTATTTTTCAAATAGTTTTACTATATCCTCGACAGTATTATTTTTTAGGAGAAACAGCAGCGAAATCATCGAATCATAAATTTACGTGATTGTTTGTGCCTACTCTTTCGTATTTTTGGTGTTGCAATCTCCATCGAAGGATATTCTACTTCCCCTATTTTTAAAACTTATGGCTGCCCTCATGCTTAGTTCCCAAACAATATAATCGAGGTTTCTGAAGATATCTGTAATCTGTCTCGAGATAGTTTCTTTAATTCTTCTTCGATCCGTTCGAGTTGCACGCTCCAGCATATCGTAGATTATCGTCATCATATACAAGTGAAGTTCTCCGTTGTTGTCGGTTGAAAACTATTCATCCTCGTGCTCTTTGGCACTGGAAATCGAAATCTGAGTAATCAGGTTGATGATAGAAATCCACTTTTAATTTCCTTTTAACAAATAAGCCTCTTCGAAACTCATTATGATAATTTATTTAAGCTTCGTATACATTATTATATTTTTCTAGTCGATTCTGACGCAGCCTATAGTGGAGAGGATAAGTCTTTTGAGCCCTTAATCGTCGAGACATCTGCAGACGAGACGGGCCTGTTCTTTATGGAAAAGCTGCTCCAACACCATATGGAAGGTAATCATTTGGTAGTCAAGGGAGTAGTTTCTCCAGAGCTATCGCCTAAAAATCATCTACTTCAGCACTTTGCACTTGATGTCTAGAGAGTTGGTATTGAGTGCCAAGACGCATAAATTGATGCTGGCGGTTCCCTTTTCTTAAAAACTGCTCTGGGAAAGGATCCAAATCGCATATCCGAGCTTCGGTATCATGTCTTGAAAATATTGAAGTGACTAAGGACTCTTTTACATTATTCGAATATGCTCTTCAAGGAAGTTAATGATGTTGCCGATCGCCTGATTTAAGTCGGAGTCTTTCAGTTTCAGACAGTAGTATTCAATAAGGTAGATAAATATGTCAAGACATCTTGAGCTCAAAAGCAAGCCTGTGAGAGAGGCTTTAACTTTGATCCCGCATTCTACTGATTGAACTGACTGTTTTGTGCTGAGAATTCTCTGAATGAAATTTTTTTTATTGGTTAGTTAAGTTACCCACTTGCCATCACGGTTGAGAGATATGGATATTTTGGCTTCAGGAGCGTACTGAGTGATCTCCTCCAAAAGCCTTTCTGGCGAAATTTCTTCGCCTTGGAATTTATTCTGGAGCTAAAATGCATCGATGCAGTCTTCAACGATCGAGCAACACATGATTTGCTGAATCAAAGTACCTTTACTGTTTTATTTTAATTTTTTCTGGCTGGATCTCGGTTAAAAATACCCAATCACAAGATGCCGAGCTTCGTAGTAGTCAAGTTTTTCGAGAGTTAACTCTTAAATCAGGTAGTTTACTTAGTTGGCAATGAACGAGGTTCCTTTAGGACCTCCAACTAAACAGAAAAACAAGGAGTCACCATCACAAGTGATGCTGAACACCCTGTTCAAATTTATTTTAGATCGTTTGTCTGAGTTTCCGAATCTGACCCTAACTTGCCAATCATTCCTATTGCTTCCATGTTGCCGAATTTAAAAAATCAGAGCATCGATGTTTTATTTTTTAAAAAGAATTTGAACTAAAGGTGTAAAGTCACTTTATGAAGACCTCCGAAGTCTAAACTGGGTGATGAGACTGAATCCTCTGTCTGTACTCTTAAAAAACAGGGCATCTTCACAGAGGATGCAAGATTTTTCATTGATAAAGGCTACAACCTTGAAATTTTAACTATTGGCGTTTTTGAGATCGCTCAAATGTTTGAAGGTTTTTTGCGACTGAGAAAATTAAAAACTGTCTTTAATTTTTAGGTTTATTATTAATGCTTTGATAATATCGAGTGAAATAGGACCTTTCAATAATTATTGTATAAAGGATTATATACATTATTTTATTGCTGGAGGAGTGTCTTTTTTCTTCATTGTTTCTAAGAGGATGACCAATAAGCCATCTTCCCAATCCGTTACTGACTTCTTGCTTCGGCAAATTTATGACAGAATAGCGTATCGTTTTTCCGGATATTGTTTACTTTTCATTAGTTTTTTTAACAAAGTCATAACTAGCTCAGGGAACCTTAAGGTTTTGTCGATGTTTTGTTCAGTCGATATTTGGACAATGTCAAAAATGTATTCTATTTATTTAAGTGTTAGCACTTTGGACTAATCAGCAAGCAACCGACACACTGGCCGCAAAATCTTTAAGAAGTTGATGCTTTCCTCTTCCCGAAGTTTAATAGGGATAACTAGAGAAATCAGTCTAAGCAAACGACAGATGTTTATGGGTTACGATATTGCTATAAGCATTGAAAGTAAATCGCTCGAAATAATTCTTTCGGCCAGTTCAATGTTTGGTAGTGTCGGCTAGTCGTTAATTTTAGATTCCGCCAATTTATTACCGCACCATTCCTGGGCTGAGTCTTTTTAAGCGAAGCTTCTATTTACCATTGGTTGTTCCAGTTCCAGGCTTGATTTTTTACTTGAATTTAGATTCGAATTTGATGAAACCATCATTATAGTACTGTCATCCATAATTAAATTCGGCCTCGAAATTTCCTAGACAAATTTCTAAAGACTTTATCCTTACTGAGGCAGCAGTAACAAACGATGCAGTGTTGCCAGAACGAATTACACGTCAAGTACTGAAACTGATATTTGCCTTGACAACAGAATGCTTACTATCTTGATGATGAGTTTGTTATTTTCAGGCACGACTTTCGGTAGGTTGTTTGGAGAGGAACCCAAAGCTCCGATTATTATCGTCCGAAACTGCCAGCTCGAAGGCTACTTCAACTTCTTTAGGATTTAATCAATGCTGGCCTAAAAATTTAAAAGAAAATTGATAAAATCCTTGCTGATTGAGATTGGGCTTAGTTCTTTTGTTTATGGATTGTGATGTTCCAAAAACCTCAATATTTAGTTTAAGTCTGTTTCTGTTTATTTGATCATATGTATGGGGGGGAAAACAATTGTTTTTAATAATGTTAGACTAAAAATGATCCTTTCTTTATATATATTTATAGGTTTGGTATCTATGTTATAGAAAGGTTTATGACCTTATATTTTAAGAGGTTAATATCAAAAAGTCTAACTATTTTATTAATTAATGGTAGAATATTGACATTATATTTTTGCGAACCAGTCAATATATAAATAAATGGCATAATTTTGGCTATATTACAAATTATTATTGAATACGTTGATATGACTTATTCTCTCGTACAACTGTAGCCAGTGGAGGAACGTGCTTATTGATAAGGAATTTATGACTTATTTATGGACTATATATCTATATTATTCAAATTATTAGTATTGACTGGTGTGTTTCAATTTGATTATACGATTAAAAAAAAAAAACATTAGAATTCAATATATATATAAATTTTCAATACATATAAATGTAGTTATTGTATTTTATTTCTTGAGCTGAAGAAACTAATTTTTATTCTATAATAATCCTAATTTTTTTAGTTGAGATACATAATTTTTGAATTGTTTTTTTTTAAAAGTTCAAAATTATATTTTTATCTATAAATGAATCTACAAGGAAAATATTTGAAATATCGAGTACATTCAGTTTCTTCAGAATCCGTTTCGGGGATGTGCATGGGTTTTCCAACAGGACACTCTCCCTGGGAATCATAACGCTCTTGCTCATACCCTCAGGAAATAACCTTACAATTTCTTTTGCCGATGCTTACAAAAAATGTCAGAATCACATTTCATTAGTACAAAATTCCCAGCCTGGTCGAAGTATTTATCAGGGCAGTCTCCAAGTAAAAGTATCGCAGACTGGGTTTCATCAGGCCCAGTTCCAAAGAGCAGGGAAACTTCGAATAAAAGGAGTCAAGGACGGTTTATTTCGAATTCCCATGTTCATTCATTAAGTTGGTCATGCACAAGAACTACTCAAATTAGTACAACATTTTCAACCAAGTTGCGATTGAGACGATTTAAGTCGAAGGCGAACTCATGTCAGAATAAATGCTGAGAAACTACGACTGCCAAGTGGTAGAATCTTCTGAGGACGAATAATCATAATTGCAACCCCAGTCTGTTGTGAGTCCCTAATTCGGGGGAGACAAATAGAGACAGTTTCGGTCAGCCTTGCTACAAGCAACGCGATAGGAGTTTCGAAATGTATACAACACCCTCGAAAAAAGGAAGCAAGAGGCAGTCGATAACTAAGATTACGCAACAGCAGCCTTTATCAAATCGTAGATCAACAGATTTAGAGAGTTTTAAAAGAAGCTCAACGAGCTGGAGGAATTGAAAAGAGTGGCACTTCAGGACGAAGATTACGACAAGTGTGCATCTATCAAAGCAAATATCAGCGTCCTCAAACAAAAACTCGAGTTCGAAGTGGCAAAGATCATAAACAGCAGCATCTCCAATAGCGCAAGTATCGGCCAGTCGTAGTACGCCTCCGAACAAAAATCCAACTTCGAAATGAAGAATATGACAGCTATCCCAACCAGATATCTATAATATAGTAGTGTTGGCACTGCATAAAAATCGATGCTATCACCTCTAACCCATGAGAATCAAGTCGTTCCTGCAGTACTTCATAAAAATAATCCTGTCTCGGCCACCTCGATCCCCGAATAATACCCGACTGAAGAAGAGAAGCAGGAACCAGTCAGTTTGGATAGTTTGGACTCAAAGTTATTCAGCAGGATCGAACAGTATTTCCCTTACATCAAAGAGGAGATTTGGAGAGCAGCTCTGATGAAGAACTGGAAAGTTAAAGAACAGGCATTTTCAGAATTAATTGACACGAACATCAACTCTAAAGAGAAAGTGGTTGCCTGCTTATAACTCTGTGCTTTGACAATCAACGATAAACACCCCAACATCATAATTCATACTCTGCTTCTCATCAACAAAGTTATCCAATCGTCGATCCAAACGCCAGTGCCTGCCCATCCTCCTCTTTACATTTTTAATATCCTGAACGGACTTATCAATATGTTCACGGAGAACAACCCCAAAATCAAATAACTAGCAATCTCCACTTATTCAAAGATTGTTGAAATCCCGCTTGTGCCAGTCGCATTGGCTGTGGGGACCCTCATCAACAAAAAACTGTTCAAGACTACAAAACAAAATCCAAAGGCTTTACAGATGAAACTCGTGGTTGTGACTCAGATGGCAACTAGATATGACTTTCCCGAATAAACATATGAGGACACCCTCGATTGGGCAGTTATGTGTCTCGAAGATTCCAATAAGGATGTGAGGGCTGCTGCGGGAGAACTGATCTCGGCAGGTTTAATGCCAATATTGGGAGAGTAAAAAATTAGAAACAGTGTCAAGAATGTGCGTTCGAACGTCCTCCATAATTTTCTAATTCAGCTTAATCAGTCAATAAGCATCGAAAAATCACATCACGATCTAGCCTCTGCCATGAGGGCAGATAGAAACTACCCAACCGATCGATCAACCTCTCAACATCCTTCTCAGAATCCTTCGATCGTTTTTGATAACAAGAGTTTCAAACGTGAAAATTACAACACAAAAAATAACCAAATAAAGTAGTAATTAAAGCCTATAGTGTCGGAGAAACGACTTGAAAACTCTTAATTCTACGAATACTCAGAGATGGCGAATGAGCTGACCCATTAAAAAGAGACACCTGTCCTGAGTCTGGATGATGGAGAGATGAGATACTTAGGTCAAATGGAACAGCAGCAGCAACAGCAGCATCATTCCATGAACCCTGATAATCAGTAATCTTAAGAAACGATATCGTACAAATAATAAAACTGTGACTACTGCCACGAGTATCTCGTCCTCAAATCTCACCACCAGGATCTCGACGAGGCTTTTAAATAGCACCTCCACGATTGTAAGGCACTGGTCACTTGTGAGGAGTGTCAAGCAAGAATCGACAGAAGATAATTGACTTTGCATCTTCTTAAATAGTGTGAAGGCGAGAAGGCCCACTACCAGCAATGCAAGAGATGCAAGTTGGCTTTTCACTTTGATTAAATATACGCACATTCGGCCAGACAATCCTGCAGCAAACAGATGCCTGGTTATTAGCGATGCCAGCTATGCCAGAAAAATGTTCCTGCAAACAACTCTGCATGGATTTAGCACGCAGAATATTGTGACAAGAAATGAATAATTTGTATTAGTGGTTTTTTCTCTGTTAGGTTTTTTTTTTTTATTATTATTATTATTTATTATTATTATGTCTATCTAAATTTATATATTTGTCGATATTTAACATTTAACGCCTCTCGTATAATTAAAAAATTATAACTCATTTAATATATAATAGACTTTATATAGATATCTTTCTATTTATATATTTTCCTTTCCATTTTCTGAATATATTTTAATAATAATAAAATTATTCCAATCAGGATAAGCTAATAACAAAGTAAACACTAAGAAAAAAACAAGTTCAAGCTCCGGAATTAAACTGGCTGATCCCATTCCTCTTACTGCCCGCTAAATGCTTTAAGAGGAACTAGTTGGGTAAATGAAAATATAAATCAATACTGTCCACCTGACTAGACTTTCGACTCTTCTTCGCAGTATTGAATTGGGTAAAGCTGATTTATTAAGACATTCCAATATGGTCACTCTTTTTTAATGATTGTGACCTCATTCTTTTCGGAGTCAATCCCATATTTCCCGCCGGGCTCTTCAATCCAGACAAAGCTGATTAATCTTTGATATTAATATTACTCTCCCCCAGATAAGAAGGGTTGAGGTTATTTTTTGTTTTTTTCCACCCTCCTCCCAAAACAAGTTCACCTGATGCCTTAGTCGCTTTCGCTGTTGTTTGACTTATTTTCGGAAGAACAAATCTGTTGTTTGGTTCTGAGTGCCTGATGTTGTCAAAAATAGAAGTTTACATTGGGTAATTTTGCTGATCTGAATCTTCAGTCTAATTGTTTTCAAGAAACTTGTTATAATGCTGGTTACGAATTATCGAAATCTTGAAGTTAGAAGAATATACAATTTTATCCTTTAAAACAGCAACAAACTCGATAGGACTTTCGGTTACGACCTCGAACAACAAACGTTTATTGTAATCCCAAACCTTTATTTTGGTATCTTTTGATACCGTCGCCAGAAGTCGATCGGTGCTGCAAACATCGAGGATCTCCTGCTCATGCTCCAGATTTGAAGCGATTGTTTTGCTGACCAATGTATTCTTCAGTTTCTCATAGCCATAAATATCGAAGACTCCGTTCAGGTAGCATACTATGAGTTGCTGATTCTGGTGGAGACGATCTTCTACTCGTGTGGTAAAGAGTCTCAGAATAGCAGAGCCTCCTTGGATTGTCGTCAGCACAACCGGGGGTTCGTCAGAAGGAATTGAACTTATTATAATGTCGCCTCTCTCGCACAAACTCACCAATAGGGGTGGAGATTGGGGATTTATTTAATTTTATCTGAGCTTCAAGGTATGGATGGATTTGATAGGAGCTTTATGGAAACACATTCGTGTTTGGACTTGCTTCAGGTCTTTGCTTGACAGGACTAAAACTTCGCCATCTTTGGTACCAAAAGCAATTGCTTTAAATTATTCCGGAGGGGTCAGATTCGGAGTATACAGATATTCTTTGATCTCCGAGTTAAATCTAAGAGGACTGAGGCCATAGACAAATCTGAAGGTCGAGAGGTTGTATTCTCTCGGTTGATTCAGAATATTGAGGAACTAGTGTAGCGAATATATTTCAACCACTTTGAAGGACTTGTCTGCGTCTGATGGGCGAAATTCGTAAACGTATATTTGATGGGTGTCAGTAAACAGCCAGTATCTCTCGAACGGCAAGTTGGGTTCCAGATCGATCTGGAGAATTCTGTGGGTCGAAGGAGGTGAAAAGGTGGTGTGGAGTTTCATGTTTTTTTAGTCAAATGCCAAAATTGAGTTGTCCGAGAGCGCCAAGAAGATGTTTCCTGAAGGCGAGACCACAGAAATTTCTACCCTCGAATTGTGGGTGTGTAGGAGTTAATGCTTGTGCTGGACTGAGCCCAGCATCGTCACATCCCCATCTGCGCAACCGACGAATCTGTGTTGAGAGAGAAAGGTGAACGAGTGAAATTTGTGCTGGGTGCGAAATACTTCCAACAGTTGCATCGAGTCGAGAGAGTAAATGTGAACGGTCTCATCTTCGCTCGCGCTTATGAGCTGGTCATCTGATTTTCCGACCACGAGTCCCAATATTTTGCGTGAGTGTTTTTCGAGCTCGTGTACGCAGTATCTCTGCTGGCTCAATCGGAATATCTTGACATCGCCATGACTGAGGCCTGCTATTATGTAATTTCGCTTCGGACACAGCACTACCTGTTCCAATGGATTTTCGGCATGCGATAATTCCGACAAATTGAAAGCAGGCTCGATGTTGTATAAATAATAGAGAGCCAAGTCTGTGAGATTATGAACAATTAAGTAGGTGTTGGTTTTATCGAATTTTATCATGTTCAAGTAGTTAGGAGCATTTTTCAATAAAGTGCGAGAAATCTCTTTGATAGAGAAGGTCAGACTCGAAGTAAACCTGGCCTTGAATTGGTTGGTTGCAATATCGACTCGCACAGCTACGAGTTGGTTTGGGTAAAGTAGTAACAGACATCCAGCCTGATCGATACAGTGTATTTGCAAGGCATGTTTGAAGTTCATTTTGCAGGTGGTTATAAAGTGGAGGTTTTGGGCAAATACCAGAATGTTTCCTTCACTGTTGAGTATGAGCACAGACTGGTACTGAAGCGAATAGGTGGCATACATAAGCCTGGCGTCAAAGTCTGCCAGGTTTACCTTTTTCGTTGAATTGGGTGAGAATAGATGGAGATTTCTGTAACCGTCATAGATCAAGCAGGACTGGTTGGGAAGAGGGTAAAAGTGTGGTTGGGTATACCCTGTTAATACAGGAGTACTTTTGACACCAAGAAGGAATTGTTTTTTCGAATTAGTCATATATTTTTATATTATTGAAAATTCACATGCCGAGTCAACAGTAAATAGGAAATTGCATAACTAAATATTTTTTAAAACGATACTTAAACAAGTAATAATAAACAGATATGAGGAATAAAATATTATTTATGTAAGTTTTAAAAACAAAGTATATTCTTATGCGATACCCTTCTTTTTATTATGCTTAGCACTAGAGAACACAGTCTTGATTAAGATAATGAATAATCGTATGAATATAAATTGAGGGGGAAATCAGTTTACACAACACCTCAATGTTGGAAAAAATGTATAAATATAATATTTATTGACATATATTATTATATAACCTGAAACCCTATTATATTTTCCCAATTATTGATATAATTTAAACGTCAGTATTCTTTATTTACCATTTTTAATCTTGTAATCTAAATAACACTTTCGGGTGGCAAAACATAATATAATTCAATCGAAATAAAAAGGCAAACAACAGTATACATAACATAAAAAAAAATAACAATAATAAAGTTGATCGATAATATTAATCATGCGAGCAACCCTGTCATCGATAAAATGGTGCGACGGCTCAGGATTATGAGAATGGGATAAATAAAACCAAAAAAATCACTTTTGAGCAGCGAAATTAATTTAAATAGCAGTCACATCCTCTATCCTGTTAAATTTTGGATACAATAATTTTGCACCAGTCGCAGGTCTCAATGGTATCTCAAAGGTGCTTGATGTGAGCATCACTTCCATTCATTCCCAGCTTCCGGCCTTGGTAGACTCTGTCACGATGTAGACAATATCGAAACAATCAAAAAGACTACTCCAACGTTTGGAGCTGAAAAAATATTTTTCGAACCAATGTATTCTGATTTAGAAAAACTACAATAAAATTTCCTCGGAATGTGTGTTGTATAAATAAATATATATTCTATTTTTATATATACACAGGCA
>JAHDVE020006354.1:0-55871 GCA_022606495.2 Halesus radiatus
TGTGTTCTTCACATTGAAATGTTTTCGTACAGTTATTTATTATATTACAATTAATACATGGTTATTTCGATACATAAAATATCAAAGCGTTATAAAAAAAAAATTGAAACATAAAATTATCTTGGAATATGATGTAGAATCATCTTCTTTCGGAAAGTACCACTAATTTCTATAGACCGCTTGGTTAAAGTATTTTTTAAACTTACTTTAGTTTTCCCATGAGTCATCTTTGTATTGCTATTTAAAACTTTTTGAACGATCGCAGCGCCCTTAATTTTTGTCTACTAATAAATGCCAGACTGTACGAATATATTCAAATTGGTAATTTCAAGCTAACTTTACGATATACTCGTAGTTTTTGATTATACTACACTTTTGTAGGCTCTTAACCCAGTACTGATTTCGCTCTCATCACTGAAATAAATAAACCTATGGGAGTGTGATCTTCACCGATTTGAAAGCAAAATTAATGTCGCCAAATTACTATTAATAACTGTTGACTCTTAGGCCCCAAACAGGACAATTAAATCGATAATCTCTTCAAGGCAGAAATACGGTATTTGAAGATGTTTAATTAATTTCACACGAAGTAAGATAAAATGTAGCTTACTTCAGGAATACAGACACGTCCACAATACACTTTTACACAGTGGCGCACCCGAGGGGTATGCTTTGGGTGCTGAACCACCCCTTGAAAGAAATAAATCAATGATTAAAATTTATTGAGTGAAAAATCTTAAAACTGTGATGAATATGGGATTTAAAAAAAATAAATTAAGTTAATGTAAATTAAATTTAATAATGTTATTAGTAAGTCCTGCAAGTATTTTTAGTTTTTATTAATATGACAGCTTTTTCAGCGTTTAAGGCCATTTTAAAACTGTTTCAAACTGGTTAACATATATTAAATTTGATTTATATTAAATAAAAAAAAATGGAGTTCTACGAATTAAACACAAAAACAATTAATATAATATGAATATGGGAATTACTTATTTTAGCTGTTTAATATACTTTTCCTGAACGGTGTCAAATTTAGTACCAATATCCCCCGCTTGTTTCGCCACCTGTACAGCCTCAAGGTCACGTGGCTCTGCATGTTAACGTACACTGTCTGTAAGTTGACGTATGCGTAGTTTTCCCCTTGATGCTAACTAATTTATGTGTTCTGCACTGTCATTCAAATTATCTTAAAGTAGCGTCTGTATTTATTAAAAAAATGTATCATTAATGATTTGTTTAGACCTGCTATCCTTTGGTTTCCACAGCAATAGCACAAAACTACACAATATTACAAAACCGAGTACAGACCTTTCAATTTGTGCGCATGTTTTTTTAATGTCAAAAAGGTCAATAGATCGTTCAGTTAACCACAGAGTTAGTGTAAAAATCCAACGTTTTGAATTTAATTTTTAATTATTAATTATTTTTATTGAGATTTTAAAACCTCATTGTAATATTTAATCATTGAAGAAAATAATATTAACAAACCTAAATGAAAGATGAAACCGGACAAAGGGACAGAAACTATGGACAGAAGCCAATAATACGAGATTAAAAATGGAAAATAATATTCACAAATCTTGAATTTGAGATATGATATCGATGAAGATGACACAAATTGAACAGGTCTCATTAGCTAAGTCGGTTGAGCGTTGCCCCGGATAGGCAGAGGACCTGGGTTCGAGTCCCAGATGCGACTGAAATATTTTTAGTTTCTGTCCTTTTGTCCGGTTTCATCTTTCATTTAGGTTTGTTAATATTATTTTCTTCAATGATTAAAGTTTTGAATTTAGTTTTTCAAAATATCCCCTGGACCTCCCGGTAGCATCCCCGTTGATCAATCAATCTGTGGATGCACTACTGCTTCTACGTGTTTATATTTTCGGTGACCTTGTAGAGTAGGTACCTACCCATAGTTATCGTATCGATCATTATTCGAGATCTAAAAGCTGCACTAGTTATCCATTACTTTACTGCTTCCATGTATTCAAAACTTCATGGTGAAGGTTCGCATCGCGTCATTTGACACGGTAACAAAAAACCGACATGGGACGTGGCGCAGGCGAGGTACCACGAATGTTTCTACTACGCTCTTACCACCAGATTCCCTCGAGTAATCTCACCGGGAGCACAACACAGTCATGATAAGACTCTAAGCACCTTGCAAACTTTGCGAACTTTCATTACAAACTTTCTTTATGAGCTTTCACGGAGCTAAACTAATCTCTAGTCTACACCAGACGAACAAGTGAACAATAATGAACAATCTAACGCAGTCTACCACAGTGAAATGTGTACATTATAGTGTATAGGGTGTCCATACCTTGAAAAATGAACACAACACAGTCTACTATGTATATAGTGTAATGTACACATGATATTGTATGGGGTGACCATACCTTAAATAATGAACAATCTAATACAGTCTACCATAATGAAATGTGTACATTATAGTCTATAGGGTGTCCATACCTTGAACAATGAACACAAAACAGTCTACTATGTATGCAGTGTAATGTACACATGATATTGTACCGGGTGACCATACTTTACATAATTAAAAATCTAACATGGTCTATCATAATGAAATGTATGCATTGTAATGTATAGAGTGTCCGTACTTTAAAAATGAACAATCTAACACTGTCTACCATAGTGAAATGTGTACATTATAAAATATAGGGTGTCCACACTTTAAAAAATGAACAATATGATACAGTCACAAATTATTAATTGTAGGGTATAGGGTGTCCATACCTTGAAAATGAACAATCTAACACAGTCTACAATTTATGTAGTGTAATGAATACATTATAGTGTATGGGATGTCCATACGTTGAATAAAGAACAATCTAATATAGTCTACCATGTGTGTAGTGAAATGTGTACATTATAGTGTATAAGGTGTTCATACCTTGGTGAGATCCCGGTGCAGCTTCCTGAGGTGGAAGAGCGTGAGGGTGACGCAAATGAGGTTGATGGCGATCCAGAGCACGTTGAGCACGTAGTGGCGGTAGGGCCCGTGTACGAGGGGGCACGAGGGCGCGCGGGGCCCGCTGTCCGCGCTGGCCGCCAGCGCACCCGACAGGAAGGTGGGGCCCAGGTTGATGGTGATAGAAGCGAACCAGATGATGAAGGTGCCAAACAGCACGCACTGGAACAAGCACACCCTATCAGAAAATCTTGTATGGAATTTCGAATAAAGCATCTTTCTTCGTGACAAATCTTTGGGATGCCATAGACCCACTGGCTTCAGAGTTCGGACTCTGGCAGAAAAAAATACTTCAGATTGAAAAAACCGACAGCATTTCTTGGCAATAGAGATAAAAAAAATGGCACTTTATTTGTGCGCTCTATGATAAACATGTTTAGAAGTTTCCATTTCAGTAGGTTAGGTTAGGTTAGGTTAGGTTAGGTTATTTATTTGTGCGCTCTATGATAAACATGTTTAGAAGTTTCCATTTCAGTAGGTTAGCGACAACACTGACTGCAAAGATAACTGTTGTTAGTACGACTCAATGAAACACACGTCTTCACAACAAACACTTTGTCTTTATTTTATTATGACGATAATGCTCTTATAATATGAGCGGGGAAAGGACAGCCTCGAGACCAATATCTTACAATTAGTATTCTCTAAAACTCTATGTGTGAAATTCAAGTGAGCCTCTAGAGGTCGTACCTCTAGTATTAACAAAGGGCAGGTGAATCTATATTCTAGTGACATTTGTCATAACTCTGCGAACAGTGAGCACTAGAGACATCTATTCAAATATCACTATAACCATATCACGCGGTATGTAACCCACCCTCTGCGGTCTGCGAACAAATTGAAAATTGATAAATTTGTGTGCCCTCCTCCTAAAAAGGTTGTTCATCACCGCTTTATTTTTCCCTCTCGTATGTACGAGTACAATATATAAACATATACATATTATGTAGTGCATTAATTGATTTGTTACCGATGAAACTGATTTAACGAGAAAATTATTGTGTCAATAGATTCTCTATTCTGTGAGGTACCTACTTTGAAATTTGTTTCTCCACATTATAATGCAGTCACGTCATTATAAAACAATTAAGAAAACATTGCCATAAAAGCGGAGAAAACAGATATCAAAGTACCTCACAGAATAGAGAATCTACTGTCGCGTATTATATAGTTATTTACATGACAATAAAATGACAATGCTGAATCAACCGACTTATGATGACGTTGTTTGGCTGAATAACCACAGCATCCTATTTTGACCTCCACCACCTCTCATCCACCATACGAAGAAGAATAAAAAAGAAAATGTACTCATATTTTACTACGGTTTTATGTCTATTGTGTGATTTATGTGATAGTCACAGACTTGAATAATTTTATACATCCTTTAAATGAAAAAGGAGGCTTGAATCTCCTCGTCATTTTGGAAATTCTGTTGACATAAAACATGATGTTCATATCAACGGAAGAATTTTAAATGATTCCGCAGAAAGGTTGCGTCCCCGGGGAGATCAAACAAAATACGTAAAAATACAGAACAACGCAACGAGAGGCTTCCCTGCTGGTTATTATTACGATAAGGCTGTATTCAAATATTCCCTTTCCATTCCCACAGGTAAAACACTGGACAAAAATACCTTATTTTAAACATACATTTTTATATGAATACCGCACAAGTGTCACAACTGCTCTCTGCTCACCGTAGCCAGTGCAACTATGGCATCCCCGATTGGGGTATGCTATAATAATAATAATAATCGGATGATTTTTATAGCGCCGTTTTTGTGAAAAAATCACCTCAAGGGCGCTGTACAAATCTTACTTTCTATTCTTACATTATTCCTATATTACATCTATTACATTTTTTTTTGGACAGGCTATCATTACACATTATTTATAGACCATATAAAGAGATGCAGTTAAATTATCAAAACTAAATACGGCTTGATCTAAGTTTTCATACATGTTAAATTGAGAGAGAAAAAAAATGCTAACTGTATTTATTCCTTACGATATATTGCAAAACGCTAATAAAAATGATAGGAGTCATGTGAAGTTGGGCGGCGGTGAGGACGGGGGCCGGGGGAACTGATCCATATCCATATCCAATCTTCTTTGTCTTTGTTGGTGACGCCCCTGGGCGGCCTGACGAGACTGCCCGTACGCCAGGTAGCGCTTGTCGGCCGGCTTCAGGATCTGGAAAGAGCACACCAGCGTGTCGTCCATTTCTCGCCCCAACCGGTGGTGTCCTTGTCGGGGTCGTACCACAGCAGGTCGCAGAGCAGACTGGTCGGGCACGTCCGTGGGCCGCATGATGCACCGGATCTGCTCTGTAGACTGGAGGTCAGAACTCAGGTCGCCGTGACAGCAGAAGATCTTCTCGTCAAATGTCTTTTCCTATTGCGCCTTTCTCGGCAGCCACGAAATCTAATTTTACGGGTTGCGATTGTGGTACAACGTTCAAGGTTATAGAACGATATCTTTTTGCAGCTATTAAATGGTCCAAAATAACACATTCACTATTAAGTTTGCGTCGTGCAGCCCGGTCGTAAACGATATTGTTTACAATCACCATAGTTCAAAGAATAACATTGTAAATCAACCATTAACTTTGGACACTTCCCTAGGCTTTTAACAGGCAAAGGTCTTTAAACAAGCACATGTGGCGAACCGATGACCGATGCTTTTGGGTTAATTTAGAACAAAATGACAGATTTGAACTTAAAATGTTTGGGTTTTTATTTGATTTTTATTATAAACTTGATTTAAGCCCGAAACGGCCACACTAAAATTATATGATTTTTATAAATGTAACCTATAAATTATTACGGTTATTTTACGCTATTTTAACACCCGAAAAATTAAGAACTAAGCAATATTTCCCAGATAAACTGGAGCGCTTATAAAAAGCTGCCGGCTGCTGCGAGAGCGCCAAAATATATGCTATGAGGCTGAAGAGGAGGGAGATGGTAAGAGGAACGCGGGAAGAAGGGGAAGGGTGGTGATATTCTAACCTGGTAATTTACCAGTACTTCTTCATCATCTTAAAAGATTACGAAAATACAAATTTGCCAATACATGGAATTAATGGAATGGTATATTTTAATTAATAACAAATTAATCTAAATAACTCAGCGTGTGAGAAAATCTCTAAGATGGATTTACTGATAGTTAATTTATCATTCAGATTTTGTTCACGTAACAATAACAAAAGGTAATTGCAAATCTACAAACATGAATTCATTGTCTTAATAAAGATCTTAAATAGGGCGCCAAGTTACAATTATATGAAACTCAAAAGATCGGGTAAACCGGAAAATTGACTAGATACTAACTCGTAAGGCCTTTATCTGGATTCCAATGGCCGCCATTGAATACGCTGCTGTCCGTTCGTACAACGCTCCTTCTTGTGACATTGTCAATTAAAGACTCTCGGTCTTGTCGTGAAACTGAAGGAGCATTGCTTTAGGTTATATGGAAGGTGGCACATCATATGAGGTGTCAAATATCATGGAGAAGGCTGGGGTTAAGTACTCGTATTGTTACAATCTATACCGATTTAAAAGAAAACTGATGTCATCAGTTTACATAAGACCTTCCGAATCCTTAACCCCAAACAGGCGAATAAAATTTAAAATCTGTTCTAGAAAGAAGCGAGATATTTGAAAATATTCGAAAAGTGAAACGAGTCAGAAAAAGTAAGTAAGGAGAATTTGAGTCTACTTAGAGCACACAGACACGCCCATATCTCAGTTCTATCGGATTATTTCTCCAGTGGGCATAAATTCCAGTATTGAAATTTCAGAAAAATATTCATTCATGTAAATTGTAACACGAATAAAAGGTAATAAACATTTTTAAGATGAGAGTGGATTACGCCAGAGAAATGTGTGTATTATTTCGTAAAAATATGATATTTTTCTTTAAAATATTTTTATCAGAATTTCCTTACGTACGTTTGGGAGGTTGCTTGGGGGTGAAACTAACCCTTTCAGACCTGAATTAAAACTGGCTGTGATAAAAAAATAATATCGGTGGTGTTGGGGACTATTAACTTGACAACTGCATTTTTGGTTATTTTCTGTTAAGTGTTAAAATGCGGTTATTGATGCGTTTATTTGCATTTGGTGAATTAATGACATTTGTAATTAATTTAACACTCCAAACACCATGGTGATGATACGTGAACGATCATAACGGTTAGTTTGGTCAACACGTGACACAATTTCTAACATATCAGTATTAACATACCAATTTGCACTTATCGGGTTTTACTGAAACACCGTCGTATATTTAACTGTGTACAATTGTTTGAAAAATTGTCGTTTTTTTCAGAAATTAAAGATTTTTTCAGTCGAAACAACATTACGCGTCTCTAGGGGTGTGTTTAACTTAAAATGACATATGATACATTGTCTACAAAAAACGCACACATTTTAGAGGTTCAAAATAATTAACATAAAAATGAGACAATGAAAACATACAAAAAAAACTGACATTTGATGTAAATGGCGTGGAAGTTGAGATTAAACACAAAATACCCCTTTAAAATATACACATGGGTAATTGAAATCAAATAAAAATATAGCGAACAAAGCCAGTGATACCAGTAATAATGAATTACAATGTTTTTTATTAAACATCCTTTTAATTTTCCTCGTTTGAAACATTTAATGTAAATTTTCTTTCAATACACAGTTTTTATATTAACTTTCATTCCTTTCCCAAGTCCAAGCAACAGCTTACATTAGAAAAGAATATATATTGCACAAAATTATACATTGCACAAATCTGTTGTTCATGTAGAATATGTAACAAACTAATACTACCTAACAAAATAAATTAATAACCAGTATTTAAAAAAAATATATATAAAGCTCGTTTTTATAGTTAAATTATTCCGAGCTGTGACAGCGTAACGTAACACAAGCCTCATAACGGTCATACATAATGATTTTCCACAATGAATTTAGGCGTGTGATGTCGTTACAATAGTACCAACAATTATTATTATTATACGTGATAAAACTTATATATTCAGAATCGACGTTTGTTGATCCATATGGATATATAGTTTTTAAGGCATAATATTTTTCCTGGAGCTCATTATTGGAAAATGATAACCTACAATTTATTATTCACTCTAAATAGGGAGGAATAAATTCTAAAAGTCTTTTCAAATGTACGTACGGTAAGAAAGGGTTAAGGTTTTCCCGCCATGAATATGCGTTCCTCCACCCTTCGAATACTTTATTTTCCACAAATGCTTTTAGTTGCGTTAGCCCTAACCTTCATAAATGCTTTTGCTGTTTAAAAATGTTGGAAACTCTTGTAAGAAAGGACCGAATGAGATTTGCTAAGTAGATAGGGGATACTTTGTTCAAAGTTTGGATATTCTAGGCTGGGGAGATATTATTTTAACGAGCTTTTGGTTCTTTATGACCAAGAAGTGGTGCGTTTGGACATTAAAAAGGGCGCCCATTAAATGTATTTCTTTCTCTCCAGCAGGGAAAATTCTTTAAAAATATTGCCTTGTCTATTTGAATAGTGGCTAGACCAATGGTCGCTCGTTTTAAACTTGCCGAAGCTCATTATAAGAGCTTTTTACGAGAAAAAAAACTATTCATATTTGGATTTCGGTTCCTCTATCATTTCCTATCTCCCTAACTTCCCTTCATTCTTTCACAACTTTCACAACTTACCCCCAATTAGGTATGTCAAAGACTCACTGGCTCCGGACTGCTGGGAGTGGTTGGGTATTTCATAATGAAAAAACTTTTATAAAAAAGGACTAAGAGAAGAGCGTCAGAAAAATGAACGACCCGAAAGTTAGTGGAAGAAGAAATAACTAAATAACTACGTAAACTTGCCAAAAGTCTGTCTAAAGTCGTTATAGCAGAAAAAAAGTATGTGACGATGTACGAGTATAAATGTGAATTATACAAAAAGTGTGCGTTGGTACATTGCTGTACGGGGAACCATCATATCTGCCTACTCTTTCGGAAAAAGGCGTGAAGGCGTTGTTTAGCTAGCTGGTTTCGAGTGGAAAACAAATTCAGCGTGGCCATAATTAAAGACAACATTCGGTAAAGTGGCGCAGCCGGGCTATTTTTTGTTTGCTCACCAGAATAATTAATTGTCAGGTGCACAGCCGTTCCCTCTCGTGTATTTTCCTTTTCTGTTTTTTTTCTGTGTGGACACCCATACACAATGTGTTAAACGCGATACATTTGTTCATTGTGCTGTTAGAAAAACAAACAATAACAAAATTCAGGCAACAAATTTTCACATTAACTGACAACAAAGGGGTATTTTCACTGTTTAAATAATGGTGTTTTTATTATTTTTTATTTTTACGTTTTTTTTTTAATAACACTCGAGAAAATACGGACTGAAATCATTGGAATACATTGCTTACACCGGCTATAACAAGTTGACCAAGGAATTGAGACATGTGTGCGCTTCGGACAGATCTCGAAATTATGTTCTGAAATCTTATTTTATTAAATATTCTTTGGAAAACGATTTATTATGTTCCGATAGCCGTTCACTAGAACATTATTATATTGTTGTTGTTTTTTTTAAATTTTATCTGTGTGTTTGAGCCTGTATATTTATTGATGTTATTTTTCTTTGGTTGGAGAGATGGAAAGACTGATAGCGATATTGAAAGAAGGGTGAATGCAAGACACTCCATTAACGGAGGACTGCACGCGGTTGGCGCCAATTAAAAGTTGTACAAAGAAGCGATGCTAGCAGTCCACAGTGGAATGCTGATACCAACCCTGATATATGGCAGTGCGGCATGAAACTGGTAGAGGAAGGATTAAAGTAGATTGAATGCTGTAGAAATTATAAGAATGCAATGCTGATGTATGCGTAATGAGTAAGATTAAGAAAGGGACGCTTATATGGTTTGAGCATGTAGAGCGAATGAGCGAAGAAAGGAGTGTAAGGAGTACGTGACGCGAATGTGAATGGAAGAATAAGCCGGTGACGCCCGAGGAAGACATGATACGATCAAGTGAATCAAATACTTAAGATCGGGCCATGTCAGAAGTCGGAATAACAGAAGATAATGTATGAGACGATATATGAATGTGAATGAAGCAAGAAGTATATGCCGATATTGAGTTGTTTGGCGGTCCGTCCTCTCTGCCTACCCTCGCGGAGAAACGGCGTGATGGTTAGTTATTAAGTTCTTCTTTACTTGATATTATGTACCAATAATTAACACTTTGATAATGAGTTTAATTGATAACTCCTGGAAGTGCAACATCGTTTTACGTCTTAAGAAGACGTTTTTGTTTGACTGCCAAAACGACATGTTCATGCCGAGGGCGCTTGTGACGATACACCGGCCAACATTTTTAGCGGTAGTCCCGGATCCCGATGACAGCTTACTTAGCCATCCGGTACCGTTACCTACGTCATAGTCAAATCGGAACCGTTTAGGGAATTTGCGAAATTAGATACTTTTTAAAATCAGTGATCATATAATAATAAATAGGGACATTAAAATTTCGTGTTAATTAGTCGAAATTCGCGTTATTTTTGGTGAAATTCATTTTTTTTTACAAAAGTGATTTTACTTTAAAGAAAAAGCGGTGGTATTTTGAAATAAAAGTGAGGTTATGTTCCCTTTTTAAATTTTTGTGAAGTTTACAATTAATTTATCATTTATCTTATTTTTTCATTTTTTCATTTTGTCATTTTTATTTTATTTTTAAAGTCTAAAAAGAACGACAGCACGCAGCGTTTTTAATAAGAAATTATCAGCTTTCCATTGTATGGATATTCAAGCTGTCAAAACCACGCACAATGAAATTCGCGTTTTTCGCGCTAAAATGATAAAATTCGCGTTATGGCAAACGTACAATTTTCATGATTTTAATTACACATTTTTAGTACGATGATTAATCTGAAAATAAACTTTAAATCTCTCACACATACATATTTAACGATTTCCCATCTTCGCGACAATACCTACCCCATTGAGAAATTTCGTCGTGGAAATTACATTGTAAATAAACGAATGGTTTTAACTGGATTTTCAATTCCGATGTGTGTTACTTGAAATGTAACAGAATATACAATTTCAGCTAGATGAAAAATAAACGTTTTGCGAAAATAAAATTGCAAAGGGTCGTTACGATGATATATGAATAACTGTTTTGTTATGCTTCCCATATAAAGTGGGCGGACCGTAGGGAGAGGGGGTGTTTTCGGTACCTCCTAGCTCGAAAACGTAAACGCAGCCTGGGACCATATTTAGTACAAAATATCTCAACGAAGTTATTCGATACGTTATTTCAACTGTTTAACAGATTATCTGTTCATATGTCCTGTTAAAAATTATCGGATGGTGAGCTCTGCCGTTAGGAAAATTGAAAAGCTTTTTCTGTCACAGTAGAAAATCTGTTTGTATATCCAAATAAAATTCTCGAGTCGTGGAGCTTTGGCATCATGAATATCTGATATAATATCAGATGGTTATTTATTGTAGTTATTTATTTGAAATAATATATATTATTCTTGTCTCCCACATAATACTTTTCAATTTTTTGTCTCCCTCTAATATTTTATTCTCTTTTCTCTCTTTTTTGTAATATATCTGTCTCACTCTATTGTTTTCTTTATCTATATATACGATAACTTAATATTCATTAAATTAATAATAATAATGATAGTTGGATGATTTTTATAGCGCCGTTTTTGTGAAAAATCACCTCAAGGGCGCTGTACAAATATTTATTAACTAATTATGTACAAACAGATACAGAATAACATACTTACCTGGCAGGTCGCTTCAGATGAACACAGTTTTATTAGAAAAAATTATTTATAGAGATGATAGTTTTACATGGTTATTTGTTGCTCCTTTCTATTGATGTTACATTTATTAGATGGTTGGTGGCACAAGAGGAGTTGGTATTTATTGAAATACTTATAATTTTTAGGACTGGAAAGTATTCATAAAATGAATTTTAGGACTCGAAAATATCTATAAAATTACCTTAAAAAGCGTAAGAAGCTTTTAATAAATATTAAATTTTTTATTAATTGATAAACTAAAGTTCTTTAAAACTTAAGACAAGATTTTTGTGCATAGTGCAAAGGGTAACAATTATTATTTTTATAAACAATAATTATTAATCTAAAACACTCATCCAAATTGAAAAAACCTTCCGAGCAAAGATAAATGTCGCCGGCAGGACTCGAACCCGCACCCTTCTAATATCCGGTCAGATGCTCTACCGTTGAGCTACGTCGGCTTATCGCAAACCCGCCAAGTTAATCAATATATACTAGTGTTCCATTCAATAATTACTGTTTTTATTATATTTTCACCTGTAAACAACCAACTTTATTAAGTAATAATTTGTCTCGATATTATTTATTGAGGGATTTAGCCGTTACAAGCCTCTCTCATACTTATAAAGTTGGTTGTTTACAGGTGAAAATATAATAAAAACAGTAATTAAATGGAACACTAGTATATATTGATTAACTTGGCGGGTTTGGGATAAGCTGACGTAGCTCAACGGTAGAGCATCTGACCGGACATTAGAAGGGTGCGCGAGTCCTGCCGGCGACATTTATCTTTGCTCGGAAGGTTTTTTTCAATTTGGATGAGTGTTTTAGATTAATAATTATTGTTTATAAAAATAATAATTACCCTTTGCGCTATGCACAAAAAATCTTGTCTTAAGTTTTTAAGAATTTTAGTTTATCAATTAATAAATATTTGACAAGTCAAAAGCAATTTTCACCAATAAAATGTAGACATAATTTGTCTCGACGCCATCTATTTGAGGGATTTAGCCGTTACAAGCCTCTCTCATACTTATAAAGTTGGTTGTTTACAGGTGAAAATATAATAAAAACAGTAATTATTGAATGGAACACTAGTATATATTGATTAACTTGGCGGGTTTGCGATAAGCCGACGTAGCTCAACGGTAGAGCATCTAACCGGACATTAGAAGGGTGCGGGTTCGAGTCCTGCCGGCGACATTTATCTTTGCTCGGAAGGTTTTTTCAATTTGGATGAGTGTTTTAGATTAATAATTATTGTTTATAAAAATAATAATTGTTACCCTTTGCGCTATGCACAAAATCTTGTCTTAAGTTTTTAAGAACTTTAGTTTATCAATTAATAAATATTTGACAAGTCAAAGCAATTTTCACCAATAAAATGTAGACATAATTTGTCTCGACGCCATCTATTTGAGGGATTTAGCCGTTACAAGCCTCTCTCATACTTATAAAGTTGGTTGTTTACAGGTGAAAATATAATAAAAACAGTAATTATTGAATGGAACACTAGTATATATTGATTAACTTGGCGGGTTTGCGATAAGCCGACGTAGCTCAACGGTAGAGCATCTGACCGGACATTAGAAGGGTGCGGGTTCGAGTCCTGCTGGCGACATTTATCTTTGCTCGGAAGGTTTTTTCAATTTGGATGAGTGTTTTAGATTAATAATTATTGTTTATAAAAATAATAATTGTTACCCTTTGCTATTTATTTATTTTACTCTTTGGTTATTTACAGTGTTGCGGGCTGTGGGCGCATTTGCGCACCGATGCGTGAATTTTATTTTTTATTTTTTTTATTTAATGATATTAGGTAAGTACTAACCGGCTAGCCTAGCTAAGCAATTTACAGGTGAATTTCTTCAATTTATGGATACGATTGTCTGAAAAGATGTGTTTTAAGTTTAGTTCTGAATTCTGTCGAGTCTTTGATAATTATTAAGTAATGCGGCAGTTCATTCCAGGCTTTAGGTCCTGATACTCCGAAAGCACGATCACCGAACTTAGTATTAGGTGTGCGCTTTGGTTCCTTCAACCTGCCGATAGCTGATGACGCTGCTGACCTAAAGGTGGACTGCCGTGAGTTGGTGTTTTCGCAGCAATACCTTTCCTCAAACCACAGTATTTAATAGGTAAATATCCACTTGTTCCAGAAACAAAGCTCCCTCATCAGGATAAACAAAATACCTACTATATTTTTATTCTATATCAATACATCTAACTGTATTATTCTTTAGTTAATATATTTGCCCTGATGAAGCTTCATCTAAGCGACACCGGTTGGCGTAAAAATACAATAAATTCCTGATTTATAACAAGGTGTTTGTTTTATTTAATAAATACTTGTTTTTTGACACTGATTTTAATACATTGTCTTTCAACATACTTTTATTATTACTGAATGTTTTGTCAACTTAAATGAAAAATTGTTGACTACCCACCCTCTCCTACCCGATCCAATTCCTATTGCCACGGGAACAAGAAAGGGCCGAAAACAGTTCGAACTCTACGCTCGTCGCGGGATGATAAGAGCAGCTGGCCAATTCTGGATTAGTGAAATTGTAGTCAGGTGAATTTAAGTGCTAAGGATATCCACGAACAAGGTAGACTTATTCGTTTCTCTTCAGTCCTTCATTCACCTCTTTTTTTCTCATCTGGTTCTCCAGATTAATTTTGCCGCCAGTTCCAGAATTGGGATTCTTTCAGAGCTATCGAAACACCGCATGAGTTACATAATATATGAAGACCGTAAAATTATTGATAATTCAATAATCAAAATTCATGATGTAACTCGGGCGACGCGGTTTATTTGTTCGGATCAGCCAACGAGGAATGTGCCGCAACAAACCTTAATTAAACAAAACGACAACCGGATAAAACTAAATCCATGTATCTAATATAATATAATAATGTCCATAAATAGTGGGCTGAGCGAAATCTATCAACAAATATATCTTATTAATATATTAATCCGTTCGGGATGTACGAAAGATAATAGAAAAAGTTTCCCCCATCTTTAAATGCAATCACAGTCCTTCAGACTCCAGGCCAAACAAACTTGGAAATTATTTATGAAGAATCTACGCGAATCCACAATAATATAAATATTTCTACAAAGCAAAACAAATAATGAATATCCCGCTTTCGTCGAATAATCTATAATATTCTTGTTGACTTGTTTGAAAAATATATCTCTACCGATGACACAGCACTTTATAATATTGGTGAGATGCACTGAACAGAAAATTCTAGAAGTGCGATCTGTACTGATTTGGAAGGAAACTGATGTTGCTGATTTATTTTAGACTAGACCCGGTGTTGGCCGGGATTATTGATGGTTTAGAGTAAAGTTTTGAGTATGTGATACAGTCATTTTCTTCTTATTTTGAACGTCAAGTGTGCAAAATTTCATCAAGAATTAACAGAATTCCACTGTAAATAAGGAGAAAGAGGGATGGGGATGAGTTTTCGAAAACTCTTGTAGATCCTCCTGTTTTGAAGGTCGAGTGTGCAAAATTTAAATTAAACTGACGGCCTCCATGGTCGAGGGGTCAGTTTTTTTTTTCATGGTCAGTTTTTTTTTTAAAATTATATTTTCACCTGTAAACAACCAACTTTGTTAGTATGAGAGAGGCTTGTAACGGCTAAATCCCTCAAATAGATGGCGTCGAGACAAATTATGTCTACATTTTATTGGTGAAAATTGCTTTGACTTGTCAAATATTTATTAATTGATAAACTAAAGTTCTTAAAAACTTAAGACAAGATTTTTGTGCATAGCGCAAAGGGTAACAATTATTATTTTTATAAACAATAATTATTAATCTAAAACACTCATCCAAATTGAAAAAACCTTCCGAGCAAAGATAAATGTCGCCGGCAGGACTCGAACCCACACCCTTCTAATATCGGTCAGATGCTCTACCATTGAGCTACGTCGGCTTATCGCAAACCCGCCAAGTTAATCAATATATACTAGTGTTCCATTCAATAATTACTGTTTTTTTTTATTATATTTTCACCTGTAAACAACCAACTTTGTTAGTATGAGAGAGGCTTGTAACGGCTAAATCCCTCAAATAGATGGCGTCGAGACAAATTATGTCTACATTTTATTGGTGAAAATTGCTTTGACTTGTCAAATATTTATTAATTGATAAATATTTGCTCTCGACTACGAATCCGAAGGTCGCGGGTTCAAATCCCGGCGTGCGCAAGTAAGTTTTATTTAATTAATTTGTGTTGTTTCACAATTAATTAATTTAAAAATAATATGTAAAATAATATTTTCACACGATCCAGAGTGGAAAATACTCTCAATATTGCCCTGGTGAAAGACCACCATTCAGAAATGGAACGTTGCTTGAAATGGCTTTTAGCCGTGTTTGGTGACCAGATCTGAATAGCCAGGTATTTCCCCATCTTCCTCCTCCCCTTCTCCTTCCCCTCCCCAATACCTTCAGCCTCACAACATTCCCCAATTGGGGATGCCATAGTCTCACTGGCTCCAGACGTTTGGGAGCAGTTGGAACTCTTGTGCGGTATTAATATAAAAATAAATAAACTGTAGATTTGTTCACAAAACAAACACACCCGGGACATTCTTCTTCATATAATAGAGGAGATAGAAGAAGATGGGATAGATATAATCTCATTGACCTCAAACGGGCCAATGAAATTGTTTACTGACGCAACGAAGACCGCCAAGATGAAACTCGTACGGGCGTCGATTTTTCTCTTATTTCTATGTGTTGTGTAAACATGAAGAACAATGTGAAACATTAGAGCCAACGTACTGGAGAACGATTATCAGGATAGTAAGGATTGTCAGACGTACTAATCTATTCATTCTGGAAGAGTTAGGCAAGCAAACTGTCTGCCTAATCGAATCCTAAGATAATTTAAATTAGGGATTTCAAATCTAGAGCCGTTCCGGATAATCTGGATTTTGAAAAAACCCGGATGCATTAAATTTAAAAAAAAAAACAAAGTTTTATGATATATGAGAACATATTAGAAGCGTACCTCATTGAAATTTCTAAGAGGTGCCACTTATCAAGCACTGATAAGGTTTTCTCCTACAACGAAATTTCATATCATTTACAAATACATTAATAATAATTAGAGCAGTAATGGAATCCATTTTCTTTTTAAATAATGTTAAACTATTTTGAAAATGGCCTTGAACGCCGAAACAGCTTTCAAAATAATAAAAAAAAACTAAAATATTATATCATACTTGCAGAACTCAATAATAACATTATTAAATTTGATTTCCATTAAAATTTTAATTAATTAGAGCATGCTGAGAACACAGCTTTTAAAATTTTTGGAAAATACCTACTCTCCGGCCGGCCGATAATCGTGTGACGTCACGATTCATAAAATGACTGGAGAAAATAAATGGACCGTTACTTTGAATCGTGACTCGTGATGTCACTGGTTAAGTAACGTTACTACGTTAGTTCACTTTGGAAGCTCATAACTTTTTAATTTTTGGAAATATCGTAAAACTAATTTTACTGTCCTCATAAAACAAAATATTTTCATAAAAAAATAATATATTGTTCTGTTCCTTATTCACATTTTTCTCTTTCTAACATTATATTATTGTATTTAATACTTTTCTTGTTAAATAATAAGCATACTTCTCCGTATTAAATCTTTGCGTAATAAATTTTGTCATAGGTTATCAATCGTAGTTTTACAAATTTACTTATCAATATCTTAGAAATGTTGTCTTCTTAATATTGCATGTCTATTAGCCACCTGGAAACGTTCAATTCATAGATCGTTGCAAGTAATATAAATAAATCAGGAAATTTCAGATTTCTGTTGAAAATGCGAATTCTGAAGCAACTGTGAATAATACGAAAATCTGGATTTTTCAAAATCCGGAATGCAATCTCTACTTTAGATTCGTTGCTCGTCGAACTGAGAATTCAAATTTGGAGAAATTCGTTATCACTGGCAAAGTGGAAGGCAGAAGAAGTACAGGAATATTACGAAGAGTTGGACTGATCAAGTATCACGAGAATCCGGAACATCGATGTCCGGGGCTCTCGATGCAGTGCAGGCCCGTGAGGAGCCTAGTTTTTCAGTGCAATTGGAGTGGGCGTCACTATCCCCAGCAATGAGGAAATAAAGAAGTGAATCGAGAAAGAATTTCAATATTTGCAAAAAGTTTAAAAGAATTAAGGAAAAATTGAGCTTACTTCGAACACGCTCCAACACACTTCTATCGGTTCATCCCTTCAGTGGGAAGATGGAATGTCGCTCAATTTTCTTTTGTTTGTTTTAAAAGAATAATTTATTTATTATAAGTTTGTGATGGAAACATCCATACTTTCTCGGAAGGCTCACCGTCACCGGTGAAATATGTTTCCTCTCTCTCGAGAGAGAGGAGGCACAGGCGGTAGGGCGCGATGTAGGGCGGCAGAATGGTAGGGCGGATCAGCGATTTGGCTATTAATCAATCATTGCAAGAATATTGTAATCCGCGCCCCGCGGTGCGGTGTAGAAAGGGATTTTCCAACAATGTTTTTTTTAGCGCGGAGGGAAAAAATCCATCATTTATGCCGTGGGCGGCTCGGGGGAGGTTTCCAAGGCGATACTCCCCACCTGATATCAAAAACTAAAAGAAAATAACAACAACAAAAGACACATTTTATTTTTATTTTTACACGCAGGTGTTGAAGTTTTACGAGTTCTTGAACCATGTCACTCCTATTGTCATTTTATTTTATTTCCATATTTATTTAACAAAAAGTGCCCAACTCAATGGAGAAAGATTTATCGTGTTTGAGTTAGGGAGCACCGCCATCTAGCGACAGTAGTGAAAAAATAAATTAAAAGAAATAAAAGTACATCAAGAATGTAATATAGATGATGTTTGTGTTGTTGTACACGATAGTTACTACAAAATAGAAGGCTAAAAGTATGTGCTACATTAAAAGTCTGCCAACTAATAAAAATAATATTATTAAAATCACAAACCATTATTGATTGTATTTATGTTATTTTTATTTATTTATTAACATTATGTGTATCACATATTTTTATTTTTTTATTTTTCTGTATTTTTTTTAAACAGAATATAAATTATATACAATTTTTTTACACACCTGATTGTTTAAATTAGAATTGCAAGAAATGGGAACCCAAATGGGCGCTGCCTATAAATATGAGTACTAGAATATTAATTATTTTTAGTATTGTAACGGCAAGAAAGTACAATATTTAGTGGAACAATTATAGTATAAGTAATCAGAAAGAAATAACAAAGATTTTATGGAAGTAATGTTTCAACATTGCAACCAAACAGGGTTTAACGGTCACGGTATGTTTTCTAATAATTTTTTAGAATTCTTATTAATCTTATTGCATTATAATGTTCCTCTAGTAATATTTTAATATAATTACGAAATCTTACTTAATTTTTTTTTATCAAACTTAAAATATACTTGACCAAATTCATATTCTTTATATAAAACATGTACAATGTGACCTTAGAACGGGGTACCCCAATAAGGTTACATTTTTTGCGAATTTTTTGTTAAACTTTAAGAAATAAATAAACAAATATCACAAAAAAAATCACATAATTAATGCAAACCAGCTAGTAGAGGATTGAACTCGCGAAGCCTGTGTGGGAAACCGACGCATTTGCCCAGTCGGCTACTAACCGATCATAATGTTTAAGCATGAAAATCTGCGCACAATGAACCCTAATGTTCAATATTTGGTCCGGATGTTCTTATGTACTAAACTCAGAACAAAAAAGACGAATCGGCGTTGATTATGGCGCTCCAGATGCATCCCGTTCAACACGTACGAGGAATTAATTTCATAAAGTATTTAATGCATTCAGTTTAGCGAATAGCAGTGGTGTGCATTGTAAAATAATAGATATTCTACACAGTATATCTGTCCATTCAGTATATATATGTAAATTAAAACTATGTCAAAATATTCATGAGCAGCAGACTCACTTAGATACACAATTTAGAATACTATGTAACAATTTAAAATGGTATAAATAATCAAATGTAAAGTACAAATATCAAAAGAGCAAGAAAATCTACAAAAAATAACCTAACCTAATATAATTAGAAAATAACATACGTATTACATGCATGCAAATTAAAACCACAAATTAAAATATTCACGAGTAGCAGACTCACTTAGATGAACATTTTAGATATTACACGACGTAGTCGTAGGGGTGTTAGTTGAAGTTTGCCGGTTTTACTCATAGATGTCGCTAGAGATATGTATACATTTCTATGATTTGGCGTCTATGTCATATTTTTCTATGGACATTAACCTTCAAAAATACACAAGTTACATTCTGCCAAAATAATAGTGTCATAGTTGATTACCTCAGTGAATATGTCGAGTTTCGTTCCAAGTAAATCGCATTTGCGGCATTCGTTGCTTTTCTTATTTCATCAAAAGAAAAAGCAGTTGAAGCTCGTCGGTTGCTGGTAGAAAGTTATGGTGAACATGCTCCAGTGATTAGAACATGTGAGACATGGTTTCGTCAATTTAAAAGTGGAGATTTCGATTTAACAGACAATGAACATCCTGGTGCAACGAAAAAGTTCGAAGACGAGGAATTGCAGGCGTTATTGGATGAAGACCCAACCCAATCGTAACAACAATTGGCCCAAATACTTAATGTGACCCGAGGAGCAATTTGCCAACGTTTAAAAGCCGTGGGAAAGATCCAAACGTATGGAAAATGGGTAACACACCAAATGAACGAGAGACAAATCGAAAAAACCGCCAAAACGCCAAACCGCCTCATACAGCTAAAGTAGTGAAGAACAGTCTGAAAGCATTGAATTGGGAAATATTATCACACCCGCCGTACTCTCCAGACCTTGCCCCGTCCGACTATCACCTTTTCGCATCGATGGGACACTCACTCGCAGAGCAACGCTTCGCCAATTTTGAAAAAGTCGAAAAATGGCTCGTCGAATGGTTTGCCTCGAAAGAGAATTTTTTTTTTGGAATGGTATCCATGATTTGCCTCAAAGATGGGCAAAATGTATAGAATCCGATGGTCAATACTTTGAATAATTTTTTTTGAGATTCCCTTGAGAATTAAGCGTTTTCTTTATTGAAAAAACCGGCAAACTTCAACTAACACTCCTGAATATAACGATTTAGAAGCTAAGGGTGTAAATAATCAAATATAAAGTAGGTACAAATAAGAACAGAGCAAGAGAATATTATATGACATTATATACATGGTTTTTTACTGTAAACTAAGAACTACTGTTAACGAGAAATACACAATCAATAATTAATGTACTGTTAACTAATGTACTGTTTTACTGTTAACGAGAAATACACAATCAATAATTAATGTACAATAAAGTTGTGCCTAGTCATAAATATAGGAATATCTCCCGGGAGCCTTTAACATTATGTTTTACCCAACATCGGTCAGCTGTAAGCTCAGAACCAGGCAATAAACCCTTAGGGTTGTAAAATACATATTGTAATTTAGAGAATAGTAGGTATACATCGGTATTTGATAGGGGGATTAACAGTCAAGTACTTTAGCATTTCACCCTAATCTATGAATATCTTGTCGGCAATAAACATCAATAAATAAATAATCCTTAGAGGATAATTGCAGATCTTTCCTAGTGTGATTAGATACAAATACTTAAATATAAATGCCAAGTAAATTGAATGTTAATTAAAAAAGCTGTCAACATGTAATAAATTTTATAATGTGCTTGCTCAGGATTTTTTTTGGAGTATAATTATGAACTTGTGATTTCTTGCTTGTAGTTCGGGCGCCATAATTGATTTGATAGCGATGGTAACTATCTCTAAACATAGACACATTAATTTGAAACTTTTGTTTCATTTCACATTACCATTTTATAAATATATCTGAATATTAAAGTTCTTAAGTAGGTACCTGATTGTATTTTCCATTTTGAAAAATTTCTGCCCAAACAAACCTTCTTCTTTTGAATATGTAATCTGTGGCTAACCAGAGTGGTACATCCATGGGCTAACCTCAATGGCGGGTTCAATGTTTTTCACACTAATTTTAAAACGTTATAGAAACAGTTTTACACATTGGATTCCATACAAACTGCTCTCTAAACTTTCCCGGCACTAATAAGAACAAACTGTGCTATTTTCAGCGAAACCGGTGCAGTAATTTTTCGAGAAAATTGATGACATACAGACAAACATTCATTTTTACATAAGGAGATATGTAAGTAGAGACCTGAAAATTTAGCGTTATTAATCGGTGAATTTTTGGAACAAAAGTTTTTTTTTGCATCAAAATTGGAGATGTTTGTTCCCTTTATGAAATTTTACAACAAAAGTGGCATGTATGTATGTATATGTATAATTTATTTTTTTATTTGAAAATCTAAAAAGAATGTGACATTATCGATATGAAGTTAGCTGCGTTCTATTTTACGACTATTGAACCACACCAAAACCATAGACAAATAAATATTAAAAATGTATAATAATACATATTTTTTCGTTTTAAAATAGCAGAGAAACGAGTGAAAAATTCGTGGTATTTATCAGAAAACTGTGAATTTAGCGTTATTTGCGGGAAAATGGCAAAATTGGCGTTTGAAATTTGCTTAAAAATTCGCATTGTCAGAAACACTGTATTTTTAGGTCTCTATGCACAGATTATTAATCATTTTTCGCTACCAGATGTATGCAGATCAACCAAAATGATGATTGCATAGTCTGAGATTTTTTTTTAGAAAAATAAAAAACCATTTAACACAATGAAGACTGCCCTCTTTACACGACTTCAGCGAAATAATATTCACAAAAAATAATGGTCTTTCTTAAAGTTTTCGTCGGCTTTCTATGTTGTTTTCGCCAGTCAGAAGTCGGGCGTCGGTCGTTAGGGGGGGCTGCCGTAAATATCAATTTTGTCTATTTTTCAACTTTGTAAGTTACGGTAACGCGAACTTGGAACATTTACACTATTTGTAGATAGTAGGTAACCTTCTGTAGGGACGAGGCATCTCCTTATTCTCCGTTGCACCTTAAAGGCAAAGGAACTATTGGGAAAACTTTTACGTCATCCCTCGTAAAACGTCAAATATTCGCAATCACAAATATTGAAAATTGAAAACGGATTTGTCAGTCTTCGCAACACCTTGACTTGCAACCCTCTATTCAGAAAGGCAGAAATTTCTCTATAAAGTTATTCAACGAATTGAAAGTCTTAGATTTAAATATAATGTACCAATGAAATTCCTTACTTCAAATCCATACAGAAAACCTAAAATTAGAGTCATTGATCACCAGGCCGAGAACCACAGGACAAATAATAATCCCTAAACTTAATACAACAACAATCGTCGAATTTAATGTTTCAAAGACCCAATCATGTCTGATTACGTCTAAAAGGGATCGAAATGATAATCTAGTCTCCTTTAAATGGAAGCAATCTTCCCAACAAGCCCTCCATTGATATGCTTGGTGTAACCTTAAGTGACCAGCCAGGTATGGTGGCTCCATCGAAACCCGAGTAAAGTTAGCCTCTCAGAAGCTGGGCGTATTGTACAGAGCCCGCAGATACTTTAATAGTACACAACTGCTGACCCTGTACAAATCGCAAGTGCGCCCCATTGTAGAATTTGGCAGCCACCTCTGGTCAGGAGTCCCAAAATATCTGAAAAAAAACCTTGACTCTGTGCAGAAACGGGCAGTCCGTTTGATAGATTCGCCTATCTTAACAAATGGGTTGCAATCTTTGGAGCACAGACGTCGGGTGGGAATGCTGTCCTTGTTCTACCGGTATTTTAATGGAAGATGCTCCGAGGAACTAGCGTCATTGATCCCTTCGGCACCGGTGCATAGTCGGGAAACACGCCAAACGCGCGCTCAACATTTGCACACAGTTGACATTTGTCACATGAGAACGGGTCGCTTCTACGACTCGTTCTTGTGTTCAACAGCTCGGCTGTGGAATGATCTGCCGGCCTCTGTGTTTCCTCCATCCTATAACAAGTTCACTCCTTCCTATCCTCTAAAAGACCCTCCACACAGCATCCCCAAAGATGATATAGGCCTTGAGGGAAATTATTTCCTCCTTGGTCTCCTGTGTGGAGTTACTGTAAAAAAAAAAAACAACAACTCCAACACCATTACGCATATTCAGCCATAAAATGTTTTAACGAACCTCCCAAAGATATACAAGATGAAAAAAATGAAATTTTTAAGAAAAAACTTAAAATACATTTTACAAGAAACTAATTTTAAGTGTATATTATAAACTCACTTGGAAAAATGTATATATGTTTTGTTTATATACGTACATTATAGATACGTTTTATTTAAAAAAAAATCCTTTTAATTTATTTTTTTGAAATTAGTGTATAGACACCAGAATATCAAGTTCATGGTAGTACTCTAGAAATTAATTAAATGTGTAACAATACATGATAGTACTCCCTCTCCAAACACGAGAATTTCTCAATTAGGGAGGTATTAATAAAAAAAAAAAAAAACTAAAAGGATTATATAAATAAATTTAAAAAAAAACATTTTTAGTAATTACATGCACACTATACTTGAGTCGGGCCATGTCAGAAGTCGGAATAATAGAAGAGAACGTATGAGACGATGTATGAATGTGAATGAATCAAGAAGTGTTTGCCAAGATCGAGTTGTTTGGCGGTCCGTCCTCTCTGTCTACCCCTGCGGGGAAACGGCGTTATGGTTAGTTAGTTAGTTAGTTAGTTACATGCACATTATTATTACCATGTAAACAATGTTGTTAGTTACATATAATAATTTTAAAAAGCACTGTTTTCTGTAGCAGCAAAACCATTCAAACTGTGAGTTTTAGACTGATTAAATTTGAAGAGATTTTTCTGTCGGGTATTAATTAGTATAAGCCAGCGAAATAATTAATAATTTAATAATAATGTTTTATTCTCGTCTTTTGCTGAGGACTTTATTTACAAAATATTAAATTACATTATATTGAATTGATGTGCGTGATGAAAAAAATAAAATAATTGTATTGTGAGGTGTTTTAAGTGCAGTTGAGCGGTTTCGGTGTTAGTCTGTATTTGGTGTTAATATATATATTTTTTTCAGATCTCCCTATGTAACGTATCCAGAGTTTTATTTGGTTTTTAAATTTGTTATGGCTGTTGTGATTTTTGAAGGATAGTGGGATTTTGTTGTAGAGTTTATGAGGAGTTTTTTGTTCAAACGTTGTGTTTGTGGTTTCTTGTTGTATGTGTTTTGACTCTGAGGTCTAGTGTTTCTAATATGTGTAATTGTTGTTATTTCTTGTTTTCGTATTTATGAATGTAAATAAGTATTGTTTTAGAGTATAATTGTTTTATTAATATAATGTTAAGTTTGTTAAAGATTTCTTCAGTGCTAGTTCTTACGGGGACTTTAAGTATTATTTTCATGATGGCTTTTTGTGTTCTAATGAGTAAATTAAGAATATAATTATCTAAGAAAATAATATTAACAAACGTAAATGAAAGATGAAACCGGACAAAAGGACAGAAACTAAAAATATTTCAGTCGCATCTGGGACACGAACCCAGGTCTTCTGCCTATCCGGGGCAACGCTCAACCGACTTAGCTAATGAGACAAGTTAAATTTGTGTCATCTTCATCGATATCATATCTCAAATTCAAGATTTGTGAATATTATTTTCCATTTTTAATCTCATATTATTGGCCGCTATTTTTATGATGTTTACAAAGTTCTACCCGACCTCAATCGCAAACTTAAACAGTGTCTCGGATTTATACCCGACTTTTTATTTATATGAGACATCTATTGACTTTTTATAAAAGTCTAAAGAATTCAATTATTAATTATTTTTATTGAGATTTAAATTTTTTTCCATTTTTTTCCCAGATGCGCCTGAAATATTTTTAGTTTCTGTCCTTTTGTCCGGTTTCATCTTTCATTTACGTTTGTTAATATTATTTTCTTCGATGATTAAATATTACAATGAGGTTTTTAAATCTCAATAAAAATAATTAATAATTAGAAATTAAGAATATAATCATTATCATCAATTATCACAACTTAAGATATCGAAAGAAGAGTGTTGAATTCTACTAATACGAAATTCTCCTGCAGGGCAATGCCGGGTTGCAAATCTAGTATTATATCATATCAACTGGTTAGTACTCATATGAAGAATACTCATCTAAATATTTAAATTCAAGCACTTTAATTCATTACATCGCTTTTCACAAGTGAAAGATGTTATTCCACATTTTTACTAATGAGTCGACACATCAAAATCTTGAAAATTCATGAAAAGTGAACTATGAGAAAAGAATATTAGAATTTAATCATTGAAGAAGATAATATTAACACATCCCAACTGAACCACGAAACCGAAAAAACAACAGAAAATAAAAAGATTTCAGTCGCATTTGGGACTCGAACCCGTGACCTCTACCTATCCAGGGTAACCGCTTAACCAACTTAGCTAATGAGACCAGTTCAATTTACGCCATCTGCACCGATATCATACTTCAAGTTCAAGACTTGTTAATATTATCCTCCATTTTTAAATCTGAACTGGTCTCATTAGCTAAGTTGGTCAAGCGGTTACCCGGATAGGTAGAGGTCCTGGGTTCGAGTCCCAGATGCGACTGAAATCTTTTTATTTTCTGTTGTTTTTTCGGTTTCGTAGTTCAGTTGGGATGTGTTAATATTATCTTATTCAATGATTAAATATTACAGTGAGGTTTACAAACTTCAATAAGTTATAAAAAATGAATTGAATATATTAGAATTATTTAAAACAGTAAACTGCTGAATTCTAAAAAAAAATATATATTGAAACTATTAAAGATTGAAATCATAAATAAACTAGAACACTGATTTTAATTTTGGAATTATGAGTGTCTGGTAAATACTAGCTGGACTTGAGGAATAAAAATGTCTATTGATGGAAGTATTGGATTTTGAAAAAATGATGACACGATGCAACTCAAAATGACAGAATGTGATTCGATACTTTGATTGGACCTTATGGACATCACATATATTGATTTGGGTCGGTTAATGAAAGTATGAGATTTCCAAAAAAATCTTTAACTTTGTTCCAGTGTGAAATCTCCATTGAGAAGAGAGTGGGAATACATAAAACGAAAGACGAATATTTACAGATACAAGTAATTAAAACTTGATTAATACTTGCTTGAAGCCTCAACTAGCCAGACAAGCAGCCGATAAACTATTCGAACTAATCGTGTACGAAGTAGAACAGTCGGTAACAAAGTACCTAGTCATTACGACAACGGGGAATGAACGCAGAACTGCACTCAGTAATTAATCTGCTTGTATTCGAGAATGCTCATCCACGTATAGACGATTCGACGCCGAAGTGCATTTAACGTTATTGGTAATTTCTCTGCGGTCTACACAAAGTGTTCTTAGAAGTCTAATCTAAATAACTGTGATAAAGAAAAACTCCAACACCTACACCAAACAAAATTGGCATAACTTAAAACGAAAAGTGTATTATTTTTTCTTTACTGTACCTGGCAATTCATATGGGAATATGTCTCGACTTATCTAAGACATTCACATATTCGTTGAACTAGAACGTGGATTATTAGTCTTAGGGTGGTTTGCGTCATATGTGTGCTGTGCAGGAATATGCTAAGATAATGGTCCTAAGATTTGACGAGTCTCAATGTGGCTTGCCACAGGGAAGCCATCTCGAGCCACTCTTAATTATTATTTATAAACACGATCTTCCCATTGGCAGCCGTCACAGAACAAACAAATGTATAGATGATACGTTTTATTATTATAGAAGGTTTATAAAATATTGGATTTATCTAACTAACTAAGAGAACCGTCATCTTGAATATCCTAGTGCCGTTTGGCCTTCTTTCTCTATTGTTCACATTCATCATATCGAATCCGTAAAACATCGCAACTTGCGAGGAATTGCTTGATAAAGAGAATATGAAATAAAGTTGAACAAATTTTAAACCTTTCTTTGTTAGAAAAAAAAGTGGAAAAGACTAAAATCTAATTTCCACAATCAAAATTATCAACTGTATTATTGACTCACCAATTGTTAGAACTCATCCAGTTCAACTTCTTTTCCCGTAGACTCAGAAATAATTAATTGCTGTTCCTCAATCAATACTCCACTAATTATGGATACCATTTTCCTTTCTCCAGAATGTCGAGATTTGTCAACTCAAGTCAAAGCATTGAAATTTTGGTGTAAGTCTAAATGATTTTTATCAATCGTTATAAATAAAAACAATAAAGACAAATACATAAAAACAATACCAACATAAAATAAGATTTACCCACGAATCCAAACCAAAAATATTTTATCATCCTAAAAGAACCATAATATTTGGCCGTAAAATATATAATAATCTAGAAGAAAACAACAAGCACATAAATATCACCTAAAATTTAATATTTGATATAAAACATCCCTACTAAATAAATATAACTGCTCCGTGAATTCTTATCAAAAACTTGCTAATTTTATATGCCCTATCTGTAGCCTAAATTATACTCCAAATATGTTTTTATATAATCATTGAAGAAAATAATATTCACATAACCTAAATGAAAGATGAAACCGGACAAAAGGACAGAAACTAAAAAGATTTCAGTCGCATCTGGGACTCTAACCCTCTGCCTATCCGGGGCAACGCTCAACCGACTTACCTAATGAGACAAGTTCAATTTGTGTCATCTTCATCGATATCATATCTCAAATTCAAGATTTGTGAATATTATTTTCCATTTTTAATCTCACATATGATGTTTACAAAGTTCTACCGAACTCAATTGCAAACTTAAACAGGGTCTCGGATTTAAATCCGACTTTTTATTTTATTTATATGAGACGTGTATTGACTTCTTATAAAAGTCTAAAGAATTTAATTTTTAATTATTAATTATTTTTATTGAGATTTAAAAACCTCATTGTAATATTTAATCATTGAAGAAAATAATATTAACATAACCTAAATGAAAGATGAAACCGGACAAAACGATTGAAACTAAATCATAAAAATAGCTGCCAATAATATGAGATTAAAAATGAAAAATAATATTAACAAATCTTGAATTTGAGATTTGATATCGATGAAGCTGACACAAATTGAACTGATCTCATTAGCTAAGTCGGTTGAGCGTTGCCCTGGGGACCTGGGTTCGAGTCCCAGATGCGACTGAAATCTTTTTAGTTTCTGTCCTTTTCTCCGGTTTCATCTTTCATTTAGGTTATGTTAATATTATTTTCTTCAATGTTTAAATATTACAATGAGGTTTTTAAATCTCAATAAAAATAATTAATAATTAAAAAATATTTTTATATATTCGGTGTAATAATTATTAAATAATAGTACAAAGAAATATACTAAACTCCGTGTAGATAATTCAATTATTTTTGCACAATAAGAATTTTTAATTATTATCTGCCGTTGATACCCTGCCTGAATATTTAAAGTACATGTTTTCCTTAGCTATATATAAATATGATGAACGTATTAATAATGGGAAAGTAGATAGAAGGAATGAGTACTCGAGTCATTATAAAAAAATATATTCCGAAGAAAACGGATGCTCCTCTGTGAAGATGGAGTTGCTAACAGTTAATTTATTCCCACCCTCAAAGTTACTTAGGTTCAACATAATCTTTTGCTTACAAAGCATGTTACAGGAGTAGATTTTTTGTTAGGGAGTAATGAAACGGATTACCGGATTAGCACATTAAGGCCTAGTTAATATTCCAGGTACAACACCTGTGGCCGATTCAGAGCTAAACCGAGATTAAACGGGGGGATTTAGTGAAATACGATTACAAAGTCCATGAAATCAATCGTGGCAGCAAATTTACTGAAAAGTTAAGCGACTGGATATTTATCTATACGACAAGCTGAAGGCTTACCCGCGGGGTTCTCTCTCTCTTATATCAGTTTTCTGCCATCGACACAGCATTTCTCTGGAGTGCTTTCATCTGAGATAGCATTGCATCGATCTGTGCACTTCCACTTGGGATAGACGATAAACGAAGCTCGGTGAGAACTGAGAACTTCGAATTCAGCGCAACATAGATAATCATGGCACGTTTTAAACATGCCACCTTTTCAGCCAAGAAGCGAAGCCGTTTTATTTGTTTCGAGCGTTTGCATACTTAAATTTATGTGTAAGTCGTGGATTAAATATTCTCGAAATATCTTCTCTGCATCAGACTTTCGCACGATCTGGAGAGATGGTCCATTTCTCGTAATCAATATTGAACGGGTTCAATGCACAACCCTTCTGTCAGGTCGATCAAGCCACGGGGGAGTTAGCTCTCACGGGGAGAAATTTTCCATTCTTTTCATATTTTTCATCGGGATTTCGGTGTCTCAACGTAGAACACAAAAAATGAGCGGTTTAACGTGGAAGGAGGCTTTCGAAGGTTGGTTATACAATATTAAACGTTGATTTTTGTCGACAGGCTTCCAAAGCAGATGAAAAAATTAATGAAAACATAAACCGGTGACTAGATATACATCATACACGTACATCGATTGTAGTTGTGCGACTACATTAAATAATAATATTTTAATTATTCATTCAATAATGACGCCACAAAGTTACCAATCGTTTGTGTAAACAAAGTACATTTTTAATTATTAAATAAATAAGTATTAATTATTTTATCATGCTCTATTATCATTTGTCTTCATATAGGTAAACAGAATTGATAGACCGACCACAGTCAGACTGATATTAAGCTACGACACAATAATATTATGTCACCACCCACGGTTACACTGGAATTAAATGCCAACACGGTTATATTAAGTCACCAACTACCGATATTAAATCCCACAGCTATGTCAAATGTATATTAAATAATTACAGTGGTTTTTGGTAGTTTGGCGCTTCGTGTTTTAGTACAAGAAGTATTTAGTATTATTTTAATTATGCCATCTAGAATAAAAAACATTATGCATGAGAGAACATAAAGAGATGTATAAAACAAAGATTTCAGATATATCAGGATGGAAACAAATCGAGCTTTGAGTATCCTTTTCCTTTGTCAAATGCAAGAAAACACTACCTGAAAAATCAAGGAAAGATTGATGGAATTCATAGTAAAAGAAAACGCCGTACTTCATATACTTGAAACTTTAAGCCTCGGTCATACGGAACGATTTCGTCGCTACTATTTGAATAATCGTAACGAAATCGCTTCGTGTGACAAGGTATTCGCTGAGATTAACACGATAAGCAGCTTTTAAACATAGGCGATGTGATCAGAACATGTTCAATAGCATATAACATCTGATAACTGCAAATCACCCAAATGCTCAACATTGACAAAAAAGAATCATATAAAATATTTGGGCATAACAATAGATCAAAATATTAAATGGACAGAACATATTGCGCAAAATATTAAACGGATTCGAAAACTATACTACATATTCCTCAAACTAAGATATATTTTACAAAAATCTATGCTACACAATCAATTCTACAATATGGAATAATAGGCTGGGGAGGTGCGTATAAAAAAACATAGCCCCATTGGAAATAGTCCAAAGCAGATTCAAATAAAATAATTTAAAAAAAACCGTCTGATTTTTCAACCAGTGAGTTATTCAACGAATTTAAAGTCTTAGATTTAAATATTACATACGAAAATAATTCATTGCTTCAAATCCATAAAGAAAACCGAAAATTAGAGTCAATGAGCACCAGGCCGAGAACCACAGGACAAATAATAAACCCTAAACTTAATACAACAACAGCTCAACACCATAAGACATATTCAGCCATAAAACGTTTTAACGAACTTCCTAAAGATTTACAAGCTGAAAGAATTTATGAAATTTTTAAGAAAAAAAACTTAAAATACATTTTACAAGGAACTGATTTTAGGTGCATATTATAAGTTCCCTTGGAAAAATTGTATATATTTTTATACATACATTGTATAAGTATGTTTTATTTCCAAAAATTTCCTCTTAATTTATATTAAAAGGACGGCCTCAATGGTCGAAGGGTAAGGCTCTCGACCACGAATCCGAAGGTCGCGGGTTCAAATCCCTGCGTGCGCAAGTAAATTTTATTTAATTAATTTGTGCTGTTTCACAATTAATTAATTTAAAAATAATATATAGTATGTTTGCGCACGTTCCAGAGTGGAAGATACTCTCAGTATCGCCCTGGTGAAAGACCACCATTCAGAATTGAAACGTTGCTTGAAATGGCCTTTAGCCGTGTTTGGTGACCAGATCTAAATAGCCAGGTATACCCCACCTTCCTCTTCCCTTCTCCTTCCCCTCCCCACTACCTTCAGCCTCACAATATTCCCCAATTGGGAATGCCATAGTCTCACTGACTCCAGATGGTTGGGAGCAGTTGGGACTCTTGTGCGGTATTCATATAAAAAAATAATAATTACTGTATATCACGTTCATGGTAGTACTCTTGAAATGAATTAAATGCAAAACAAACCATAATAGTACTTCCTCTCTAAATACGAGAATTTCACAATTAGGGAGGTATTAGTTTAAAGAAAAGAATCTAAAAGGATTAAATAAATATATAAAACAATTTTTTTAGTACTTACATACATTCTATTATTACCATGTAAGCAATGTTGTTACAAAATAAAGATCTTTAAAAAAAATGTCATCGCGGTAAAAGCGGGATTTCGGCTATCACATGACGGGCAACTAGATCGCTAACCTCTACGCCGCTAAGCGGCGTGAGTATCGCCTCGTCTGAAATAGCTAGTCACTAGTTTTTGGACGATTTTTGTTTTTTTTTTTCATGTATTTTTCGACGAATATTCACTCGCTACTACCGTCGCAATTTCAGTAGTTCCGTGTCACCGCCTACTAGCAAACAAATATAGTGGCAATCACTCGCCAACAACATAGCAGCGTTGAAATCGCTTTGTGTGATTGAGGCTTAAGTGACTGCTACGAGTTGTTCCAGTCTACAGTCTGCAGGGTGACGATTACCCGGATCCTAGCCAACCGTCGCGTCGATAGGACAGCACCAGAAGATGAAGAAGGTTTATTCAGTAGTATGTTTGATAATCGTCCCCCTTTTTATTTTATTTTAAACTCGCACGAGTGCAGTTTCGTAAAGTTGTTTCGGGCTCAGTGGCGTGCCGTCCATAAAGACTTAAAAACTCTGCCCACCTCAAGAACTTGACTCGGGAACTTTCTATGATCATGTAATGCTCGTGTTTAATTGTATTAGAATGTACCTATCTATAGGTAACTTTTATTTTCATTTGTCAACCTAGCCACAACCATAAGTAGAATGGCCTTATTACTATTACCATCTCATGGTTTGATTTACTTGATTGAATTTATATTACATTATTTGTGCTCTTTGGGAAAATATCTTAACTGGATTAAAAACCCTAACCAAGGAAAGGAAAAAGGACAAACATTTGGTTATAAACAATTTACTAAAGTTGCTTTTTGTACTTACTGAATAAAATATATTTAATGTGTTATTAACTATTTGCTGCATCCTCTTCGGGCTGCATACCCGAGTTTCGTCGTCGGATCATAAAGCTGAGTGATACGTAACTCAATATTATTAATATTACTCAATAATATTATCTTTTTTTTGCACTCAATTTTAAACGAATTTTTTTCATCATAGCACCAAGCAGTACCTATCAAGCACATATACATAATCTGTTTATATTAAATTATTATACTTTTTTCTATATATATTATATTACCATACTATGTCAATACTAGCTTTTTTCCCCTATATTTTTGTTGTTGTTAAATAATGTGTGTTTCAAATAAATAAACATTATTATTATTATTAATAATAAAATCGGCATTTTTCAAGGCCGGCAAAATATTCAATGTTCTGTAATTACAGTCGAAAAGTTTGTAATATACCCTTGGCCATAGAGCAATGCACGCCTCTGTCCGGGATGTAGGCTGTAGAGAAAAGATTGCTCTAACGGAAGAGGGTACAAAAAAAAATTCTTAATGGTCTGATATATTATTATTCCGTTATGTCTGCGTGTCGTAGCTTCCATCTCACACGATTTCCATCCCCGCTACTACTACTCAGTTATCCAAAGCTCCTACTTTGCATCGTGGAGTTTCCCCAATTAGAAACAATTTGGAATTATGACAGTGTCTGTACACAGATTATCGGCGTTCTACAGTGGGATTAGCGGGGCCAGAATTAGCGGCACGTCAAGGCTAACCTCTTGAGCTGAGAGCTGAGGGATGATGGCTGTGCGGCTGTGAGGCTTAGGGGTGGTGGGAGCCTCTGAGCTTATTCCGAACTCTGCGTACGAATATTAAGCCAACATAAATATCTGAGAGCAACTTTTTTAAAGCACTTGTTTTAACATAACTCCTGTACTCACAAGCAATCCCCTTATATTCTGAGAGATTTGTCATAAAATAAGTTAATACATATTATGTAAAATAATTACCTATATGGAATAGATTTATACTGTGTGTCTAGTGTTTTTTTTTAATTATCTCGAATCAAACAACGCGCTAAGTGTGGTATTAAATTTTGTAATTTATAAATTAGTGTTGATTAATATATCCAGTTTAAATATACGACGCACTTTTTATGCAAATTATTCAGCTTCTTCTGTCTGGCTTGATTAACGTAAATGTTTTCTGTTTCCAAGATAATTTCTTAATTTATTTGGAGCTTTGAAATACGTATTTAAGCAGGTACCTATTTAAAAATAACACGAAGCGCCAAATGGTTTATTACATGTATTTTATTATTTTTTGTTTAATGAGAAAAAAATTATTCATTCAAAAAGAGTGCTGAAACACCGGCAAAGCCGAGTAGTACCTAACTATATTGTATGAAGCGTTAGGAGATTGGGATTCCTATTAAAATTCATATTATTTAGATTTAACTTCTATCAAATATATCACTCTCACAAGTCAAAGAGAATATTCAACCATTTGAAATTCCAAAATCTACTGAGAGGCAAATAATTATAGAGAAATATAAGGGAATATTATTGTAAACACGGGAAAGGTCGGGTATTAAGACTAGTTATATGAAAATGGATTACAACATTTTAATCAAACGCCAAAAAAGGAGTTGGCGTTTTTTTCACGTTGAACCAATTTCAGAATAAGCCTGGCGCGTGTCGGTCACACGGGATAATGGCGGTCGGGGAATAGGTTGGAGGGGGTGACATTGACTAATGACTGACGCGGGGGGTTGGTAGTTACCTGGGGACTGTCCATGAGCAGGGGGCCGGTCAGGTCGGCCTGGTCCTCCTCGCGCTCGGGGAACACGGGGCTGTCGTTCAGGACGGTGGTCAGCATGTTGACAGTGGACACGGTCACCTGGAACAGGGCATTTTACGTCAGTCAACAGTGTACAGGGGAATTGCTAATGAGAACACGACTTTACATTTCATCAGGCAGTAAGCTAATCAGTTTTTACAGGAACACTTTATTAAAATATTTGTTTATAAGAAAATAAGCTATTTTGTAAAAGATGACGAAATATATGAAATATTCACTTGGTGTATAGAAGAAAATAAGCTATTTTGTAAAAGAAGACGAAATATATGAAACATTCACTTGGTACATAGAAAAAAATAAGCTATTTTGTAAAAGATGACGAAATATATGAAACATTCACTTGGTACATAAAAGAAAATAAGCTATTTTGTAAAAGATGACGAAATATATGAAACATTCACTTGGTACATAGAAGAAAATAAGCTATTTTGTAAAAGATGACGAAATATATGAAACATTCACTTGGTACATAGAAGAAAATAAGAAAAATCAAGAAAGAAGATAGGGAACTAATAAAAAAATATTTAGAAAAATACAAGTAGAATATGATGATATTGAAATTTCGTAAAATGTGTACGAATAAAATTAACCAATTATTATTACAGACATTGCCGTGTTAACTACTGAAAGAATATTACGTTATGATTATCTTATATATAGGTATATACTTTTGGAGGTATATATGTATGCAGCCGTAAGTACCAACCTAAAGTAATTAACAGAAAAAATTTTAACTTTTCATAGTCCGCGACATTAACTATAAGTAAATAACTATAAATATTTGTAACTGTAAATAATTATTATCGAAAATCTCAAATAAAATAATGTTTCAAATAAATACCCACTGTTCTTTTGCCATTAACCCTCTGATAAATATAATATCAATGACAAATAGGATTTAAACAGTAACTGCAATATCATGCAATGTGCAGTGTTTTCTAATATTGTGTCCTGTGCGTGCAAAATCATATCTTCTCAAGCGAAAACTTTGTAATTTAACGTTTTAATCTGGAGTGATCTGGTATATAAGTATGTTTCTGTATTTGTTTTGTAACACCTTTGAGGTGATTTTTCACAAAAACGGTGCTGTACAAGTCATCCAATTATTATAATTATATAGTATGTATGTTTGTATGTTTCTTTGTTATCAATTATCTCAAAACTGGAATGAGATATGGGGTTGGATTGAGGTCATTATGTAGTTATTTGTCAATGGAACCAATGTGGTATACTTCAACTGGACCTCCGAGGTCACCGAAGGTCGCAGAAGCTAACATTTGAATACTTAAAGCGAGTCGATTAGTATGTGTATTTTTTATAAATCATTTTCACCTTACGATTACACCCAGTTTAAGAGAATTCACAATTTAAAAACTTTACTCCAAAGCATTCCAGCAACGCATGTACAAGTATGTTTGTGTTTAAAGAGTGAAGCTAAATTTCTCATAATTAACGGAATTTTCCACCCATGTGGTTGAGAAGAGCGGGGATTGATCGCCACAATTCAATGATTTTTTATTATTCCTTTGGCTATCCCGTGCAGAATCTATATTTTCATATGCCGATAATGATAAAATCCTTCAATACTACCCTTCTATTGAAGTCCCCATAGACCGACTGGGCTGTGAGAAGTGGTCAGGGTGCGGTGCTATGTTTGAGAAAGGCAGCTGATTAATATTCTAAGCTCAACCTAAGTTGGACTAAGCCTTTAATAAAGCTTATGTTGTGGCGGCGTGAAGCTATGTAGTGTGGGTGGATCTATTCGTTTCATTTCATTAATTAGTTTACAAACTTTAACTCGGAAATCGTCCCAAGCAATTCATACCCATACCCATATCCATACATACATTTATTTAATAATTTATTTTATTATGGAAGTAAAACAGCACATTTGTTATTTTTTATTTTCTAATTAATAATGTATAGAGATTTCATTGTCTGTTAGATCAGCTAATTTGAATTTCTTCAAGATAATCTCACAGTCCGACGACTTGAGCATACGTTCAATATGATATCTCTTTCTAACGATGTTTCTCACTGGTGATAAGGAAAGAGATGTAACATAAAACGAATATATTTATTTTGAATCTGTATACTGTTTCGTTGGTCATGAATGTGCCTGGTTTTTTTTCTCTTTCTAACACATTGACAAGTTATTTGAAAGAAGAGAGACATTATCTAGACTCTCTATCTCGCTCATTACAAGCTGTGGATTGTAGAATTCCCCTAATTAGACAAAACAACGGTTTTCAAAAATGCCCAGATATGTGATAAACTCAGTAGTTTTGTCGAACTTCATGAGTTTTTTTTTAAATATTTGCATAAATCAACAAAATAACATGATTGTTTTTCACATTTTTATGCGTTCCTAGAGATTTTCGGTGACTTTTCTAGCGAGTTTTGATTTTTTGACTTGTCGAGACTTTTGCTTTTTCTTCCTCGAGAAATGAAGAAACTAGTTTCAGAAATTAAAATTACATTGTATGTACCCATGATATGTTTCCTTGAAATTTATTCTTGTATTTACCGGGTGAAAAGTGTAGTGTATAAGTGTGTGTATGTATTTGTAGATGTGAGAAGTGGTGATATACATATTATACTAGTGATACATCTTCTTCCCCTTGTCCTACTAGGGTCGAGGCTTCATCGCATCGACTAGGCGCCTCCAGGCTTCCCTGTCCTGCGCTACGTCAGTGGCGTCCATCTATAGTAGGCCCAGCCTCTCCTCGCACAGCCTCTGGAGTTACTGTTCCCACCTGCGTCTGGAGCGGCCCACTGAACAATTTTCAGCAGAATTCGATATTCTGGCGTTCTTAATACATGCCCAAGCCACCTCAGTAGCGACTTTTCTATGAACAGTAGCAGTGGTTTGATGTTTAGCTCATCTCCGATCGTCGAGATTTTAATTCGATCCCGTTTTGTAACTTCAGCCACTCCTATCAAAAATCTCATTTCGGCAGCTTGGACCCTGGAATGTGCTCGTTCGTTCAACATCCAGATCGGGTGACCATAAGTAGGCGTGGGTTAACCATTTCCATGATAATAAAATAATATAGATTGGGAACTTAAGGGAATTCATCCCTTCTTTCATTGTAGCATACGGAATACTAATAAAAACAGGTTTTCCTCTGACACGTACAAGGAAGGTGTTATGGGTTTTTATTCAAACCACTATCTACCTACTTCCCTTAAAATTGTAAGATGTATCCGAGCAAAAAAAAACTGATATTGGTAGCATGGTGAATTATTATTATTCCCTCAAAAAAATTAGCAACCTCGAATTTTTTTTTTAAATTTATATTATTTGGTATTCTACCAGCAGTTTATTTTTTTCCAATTGATACGTTTTTTAAATTTATTTATTTTTCAGTTAAATTCAATTATAATGTAAATAATATTTCATCAAAATACAAGGTTATTCCATATGATGGACTCATTGGATGGGCTTTTTCCTTTACAGGGACATCCATTAGTGATACCAACGATAAATGTTCTTTCTAGCTGGAGGTTCAATGTTAAAATGGAGACGAATGGGTTTGCAGCCTTGTGCTGCATAGTAGCCATTTCACTGATAACTGACGCGAAATGGCTGCTTGGCGGCGGGAGATCCTTGACTCTTTTGCAGAAACGGGCGGTCAGTTTGATAGATTCGCCCATCTTAAAAAACGGGTTGTAATCTTTGGAGCACAGACGTCAGGTGGGAATACCAGCAACTCAATGGAAGATGCTCTGAGGAATTAGCGTCATTGATCTCTTCGACACCGACCCACAGTCGAGAAACACGACGAACGCGAGCCCAACATTTGTCACATGAATACGAGTCGTTCTTGAATTCAACCGCTCGAGTGTAGAATGATCTGCCGGCCTATGTGTTCCCTCCCTCCCAAAACAAGTAGTATATATAATATGTATTATAAATAGTTTCTTGAACACCTAACTAGAAAAACCTATGCTGTTCACGTGGTTTTGTATTACTGTGTAATTGCGTTATTTACTTGTTCAGTTTTAATACAGTATTGTCTTGGGGAAAGGCTTCTCTCTTCTTTGAAAGGTCGTATGGCATTAGTGCCATTAGTTTTATACAGTAACAAGATCTGATAGCTAATAACTTCCCAACTCTTCTCCACGTCATCCCTTTATTCCACTTCTCATAAAAAAAAATCCAACTGCGAGAGCCACTATTAACGGTCTCCGTGGTTGAGTGGTTACGATCCTTGGCTACGAATCTGAAGCTCGCAGGTTTAATTCCCGGCGTTAGCAAGTAATTTTTATTTTATCAATTTGTCCATATGTAGTATATTTGTGGCACGTTTCAAAATGGTAGATACTGTAAGTATCGCCCTGGTAAAGATCAATATTCAGAATCGAAACGTTACTTGAAATAGCTTTAGCCGTGTTTGGTGATCAGATCTGAATATCCAGGTACTTCTGCATCTCCCTACTCACCACCTTCAGTCTCACAATATACCCTAATTAGGGATGCCATAGTCTCACTGGCTGCACACGATTGGGATGGGACTCTTGTGTGATATCACATAAAATAAAATAAAAATTAAAAATCGAATTTCAATCTTAAATACTACATTTTTGTCACAAACAAAAGAATATTCATCAATACTAGCTATTTTTTTGTATTTTTCCCAGAAGATCGATATTCGAAAATTATTTACTTGCTTTTTTTGCATTCCATTATTAATATTTTTATCAATAATTTGATTGGTAAATAAACTCACCACCTTCAGTCTCACAATATACCCTAATTAGGGATGCCATAGTCTCACTGGCTGCACACGATTGGGATGGGACTCTTGTGTGATATCACATAAAATAAAATAAAAATTAAAAATCGAATTTCAATCTTAAATACTACATTTTTGTCACAAACAAAAGAATATTCATCAATACTAGCTATTTTTTTGTATTTTTCCCAGAAGATCGATATTCGAAAATTATTTACTTGCTTTTTTTGCATTCCATTATTAATATTTTTATCAATAATTTGATTGGTAAATAAATAATATATAATATTTAAATTATGGCAGTCATGCATTTTGTTATAATAATTTATTCATTTACCGCTAATTTAATTACTATTTCCATTTCCATCGACGATTGTTATGGTTTATATGTATGTCCACGGTAGCTCTGGTTAATTACGGCTAGTACGAAAAATCCTTTTCACAAAATTATTCTTTAATAATACACACAGAATGACTCAAACAGTAAAACCATATTACGTCTCGATTCATTATTCCACTAGAGTTTTTCCACAAAAACCACGATTCTGCCAATTTCCCCAACTTTCAAAAAAATAAATTTCCACTCTAATGCACATGAAAATTGGACGTTGCGCCGATTCTGGATGCTTCTCACATTTTAAAAATTCATGTACTCGACTCCCGGATTGCGCCTTCAAGTGGGAACTTCAGATCACATATTCGTCGGTTGTCCTACTCTGATCAAATACCCCATTTTTCCATCACGCTCTATCTAAAATTGCTTTCACCCGTTTCAGCATTGAATTTCTCCTTAGCCTCAACTCAACGACAGTTAACTATAAAGCGGGAATCCGTGTGAGTGAACCAATAAAAGCTCTCGTATACGAACTCTGGCATTACGAAATTAGCACAGCCTGTCTAGAATTTCTCGGTTAAAACAACTATTTTAAGCTCCCATGCGATGTTGCCTTGATATTAAATAGAATAGATCCATTTAATTGATTATTGCAATGTGGTTTGATTCATACTTTTCAAATATTCACTACAAAAAAGAAAAACATAATAAAAACTCGGACAAAACCCGATAGTAAAGCTAGTAAAAACTACATCTCTGGTGAAATACCACTACTTAGAATCGAAACGTTGCTTGAAATAGCGTATTTGGCGACCAGATCTGAATACCTAGATAGATCATAACCTTTATCTTCTCCATGTTCTTCCATTCCCCCCTTAAGCATCATAATATACCCCAACTGGAGATGTCATAGTATGACTGGCTCCAGACATTTGGAATTCTTATGCCGTATTCACATAAAAAAATCAGTAAAACATGTAAAAAAATAAACATCAGTTTTATCGTGAAATAAACTTATTTGAAAATCCAGTCATATACATTATTATGAAATAGATTCAGCAACTGTCGGAGTTATTGGACATCTGATGTGCTCGATTCGCGTTTAACTTCAACTCAATGCTTTTCAGAGCTATTTTCAGGAAAGCGCTTTCAGCAAAGCTGCCACGAACATCCAGAAAACTCTCTTTTCAGTGTATGTGATATGAACTTTTAATTCTATTATTTCGACCCGTGACTGTAGGATCAAACGTATTCTAATAGCAAAAACATTAACGCCGTATCTCGCGCGTACCGAGCATTACGTGATCATAATATTTACTTGTGAATGTAGACACGATTCATATTAAAATTTAACTGCTTAATAAAACGAAACATTCAATTTATTATTTTACCTGGGTGCTCACAAATATTTCTCCGAAAATAATTTTTATTTTTCTACTTTGTAGGAGTCCAACAATTAGTTCTCCGGTGTACAGTTCACAGAGAAGGAAATAACAGACGAAAATATATTCCACTTATTTTCAGAGTTTTAAAAGTTAATTCATAGGTAATTTAAAAAGTTTTTTTTTCATATAACTCCCGTGTAGCTAATGATACTATACGACGCTTTGACTGCCTACCGTGATGAGAAATTACATGTTTTATCATTATAAACGTGCGAGTTAATACATTTTATGAATGAATAAAACGGTGTAATAACGATTTTGGCACCTATTTGATTCGTGTCGTAAAAAAACCCTTGTTCATTTAAAAATATATATATTTACAGGACGGACGATGACAGAATTTTACAGATCTACAAACTTATCTAGCAAAAGAGAACTCGGGAGCAAGTTTTTTGGAACCGAAAACTACAAAACTTACAATAGCAACACCCTGCACTGCAAATATATACGAGTATATACATGAAAATATGCTTCCTTTTTAATTACAATTTTTGTTATTTGTAAATTAGTAATTATGCTTAACATAGTATTGAATTTTATCTTGCTTAATTTAATGTGGATCTTACAATCTATTTTGAATCCATTAATTGCTGTACTTTTGATGGTTTCGGACAGTTTATTTTAATCATTGTAGAAAATAATATTAACATAACCCAAATGAGACTTGAAATCGGAAAAAAAACGAGAGAAAATAAAAAGATTTCAGTCGCATCTAGGACTCGAACCCAGGACATCGGCCTATCCGGGGCAACCGCTTAACCAACTTAGTTAATGAGACCAGTTCAATTTATGTCATCTTCATCATTGTAAATATTATTCTCCTTTTTTTAATCCCATATTATTCTAGGTTGGTTAAGCGGTCCGGATAGGCAGAGGTCCCGGGTTCGAGTCCCAGATGCGACTGAAATCTTTTTATTTTCTGTCGTTTTTTTCCGTTTTCATGTTTCATTTGGGTTATGTTAATATTATTTTCTACAATGATTAAATATTAAAATGAGGATTTTAAATCTCAATAAAATTAATTAATAATAAAAAATTGAGTTTATTTTAATATTTCATCCTTCTGTATAACAAATTGTTTTGTATTGGCTCTGATGTTTTATGGTAGTCTGATTTCATTACATGTCCTTGTGAATGTCCTCGTTTATATAATTTTGTTTGAACAATATTTCGGAAACGGCTTTCTTATTATTTAGCTATTTTTATTTTATTATTTATTTGTATATATACACCCACGGGGCTTTTACATTATTGGGGAGTAAATGCTATTAACTAACAGTGTGAAAGTAAGTAAAAAAATATAAATAAAAATTACGGCGGAAGAGAGAGAAAATACATTTAAAAATGGACGAGCTGAAGTGATGGAGAACTGAAAGAAGAAAAAAATGATTAAACTAGAAATTTGTATATTATATAGGTATATACTTATTTACAAATAGCATTAGTTAAAAAAAAATGTGATAAGTAATCTCTTCTCTTCTCTTCTCTTCTCTTATATATATAAAAATCAATGTAAGTTTGTCTGTTTGACCTCGATGTTATCGAAAATCACTGGACCAGTATCTTGAGATTGTAGTTTGAATGAAATCCAATATGTAAAACTGTTGCTGTAACGTTTTAAAATTAGTATGAAAAACATTGAACCCGACATGTTTTATTTTATTTAAATGTCATTGACGAGTTTTAAGAACGCTCGTCAATAACACGGTTGTGTCAAAACCGGTAGCTAATTTAATAAATCAAAAATAGAAAAAGTACATAATAAATAAAACTTAGAAACAGAATTTTTCTTTATTTGGAGATGAATACAAAAAAATAAACTATTAAAAAATAAAATAAATATTTCGAAGACCAAACAAAAGTTTTTAGAATAGAAGAAGTGTGTTGTCAGTTCAACGTTAGGGACTGATAATATTTAAATCTACAATATATAGCTATGAATAACATTGGGTTCTATGTCAGCATCTGTTTCACTATTAGCCAATTTTTCTATTTTAACATTTTAGCTACTTTTGAATATTTATTTCGTCCAAGTTTCATTGCCCTATTTTGGAAAATTTAATACTTATTTTGTTCTCCCCTGATACACAATAAAATAATAGTTGAGCAATATTTTTATTAATTACAATGCGGAGCAAAAATTCATTCATAAAAGCAAGTTAAAAACTGTCAGAAGGCTATTATCTCGCCTCTTGGTTTCAAATTTTATAGCAAAAATACAATTTAAACTTTTGATCTGGAATATCGCATAAATAGCAAAAAAAACACTGAACTCTCCGTTATGTGTACCCACTAATCAGATTCAAACAAAAAGGGTCTTAAAAAACCAATCTATATTTCCTTCCTTCGAAATTGGATTAGAATTGCTTCTGGCCGATTTACGAGTTGAAGTTTGTAAAACTAATCAAATGGCAGAAGAAAAGATATACGTTTCTAAAATGGAACTCTCCTCTTTTCCAACTTTCCAAAACAAAACCCATCTCGGCCGTCATAGGAGAATTTTTCCAAATGGCTGGATTGTAAATCGAACCCGTGACAACTTGGCTCTACGTTATACCCTGCCCCACACGAATATACTACCACCTTACAGGGGTAGAAGGAGCAGATGGTACTACTTTATGTATGTACGCCTCTTTACACATTCCATCTCCCTGTCTCCACTTGGAAATATGTAAAATACCTGGGTTGAATAATTCACGAATATTCGGGAGACGTAGCCGCTACAATGTACGACAATTGTACGAGTGAATTTATTGGATAGATATCGCTTTAGTTCGGCACTTCCCCGGCGCTTCCTTGCCTTTGTACATTTTTAAATAATGTTATCTGCGGTTCCAAATGTAATTCTCTTTCACTCGTTTATACAAGGGCCGATATTCAAATGAGCGAATTATGGAATCTGCTCACACGGCCGATAAGCGGGCTCGGGATAAATTTCCAACGTTTGTGCTGGCAGAAGATAGAAAAAAATCTAAACCTCGGTGTGTTCTGTGGCTGTATACTTGGAAAATAGACAACCGCGATAACACGTGCTCGTAGTTTGGGAAAGTAAAGTCCCAGCGAGCTTCTAGAAAAGCTCTGTATAAAAGCTTTCATATTATAACTTTATCTTATATAGTAATTTGGGAACTTTTAAAATTGAACTTGCTTAAGGAAGCGAAGCAGTCTCTAGAGAATATGTTGTAATTCCTTGTGTTACATTTTTTCTATTAAACATTTGGATTCGCCGCTATTATGATTGTAGGAAAATAATGCGAAATATTCTAACTTTCAATTTTTAATTAATAATTATTTTTATCGAGAATTAAAAACCTCATTTTAATATTTAAATATTGTAGAAAATAATATGAACATAACCTAAATGAAACGTGAAAACGGAAAAACGACAAAAAATAAAAAGATTTCAGTCGCATCTGGGACTCGAACCCAGGACCTCTGTCTATCCGGGGCAACCGCTTAACCAACCTAGAATGATATGGGATTAAAAAAGGAGAATAATATTCACACATCTTGAATTTGAGATATGATATCGATGAAGATAACATAAATTGAACTGATTTCATTAGCTCAGTTGGTTAAGTGGTTGCCCCGGATAGGCAGAGGTCCTGGGTTCGAGTCCCAGATGCGACTATCTTTTTATTTTCTGTCTTCATGTTTTATTTGTGTTATGTTAATATTATTTTCTACAATGATTATTCTAACTTTGCTAAGCAACCTAGTCAAAGCAAGTCTCAACACATTTTATTTCAAGCAGTTTATTTCCTTTCGAAAATGAAAAATGTACATCTTAAAATGTGGCGTTTTGTCTTACGTTTTCACAATCGTATTTATATTTTAAAGATGTCGTGATAAAAATGATATTGAAAATAGTAACTATATCATAGAAACTTTAGAGACTAAATTTGACGCAAAATCTTACCATTTGTTAATATTTTACTCCAAAAGACAACCTTTTTTCTTTTTCATAGTTAAGAAAGCCTAATATGGGTATACATTTGTTTAAGGGATACTTATGATTAATTAATTTGTAGTATTATCACTTCTCAATCATAATAATGTAGATTCAATGTAAATTACATTTAACAATGTTAGTTCGACTAAGCATGGTTGATGAGTTTTCATTGCCTCAGACAAACAATCCGAGTTCTTAGGCAAATGGAATATAAGACAAACTAATCCAATACGAAATTGCCAAGTAATACAATCGTAGACGACGAACACGGATGAGAACAACGCTGAAATTACGAATATATTTTACACATTTTAAACACATTCAACGTTACATACGTAGTGATAGCAATCTACCATTTTATCCCATCCAATCACAGAGACAAAGGGGAACCCGGTTAAACTAAAAATAGGCTGCAGCGGAAGAAGATAGAACTAGGCAGTGCTATATCTATGGGCTAACCTAAATAAAAGATGGTGGGTCAGTATTTTTCATACTAATTTTAAAACGTTATAGCAACGGCTATGACGGCCTCCATGGTCGAGGGGTAAGGCCCTCGACTACGAATCCGAAGGTCGCGGGTTCAAATCCCGGCGTGCGCAAGTAAATTTTATTTAATTAATTTGTGCTGTTTCACAAATAATTCATTTAAAAATAACGTATAGTATATTTGCGCACGTTCCAGAGTGGAAGATACTCTCAGTATCGCCCTGGTGAAAGACCACCATTCAGAATTTGAAACGTTGCTTGAAATGGCTTTTACCCGTGTTTGGTGACCAGATCTGAATAGCTAGGCATTTCCCCACCTTCCTCTCCTCTTCTCCTTCCCCCTACCCAATGCCTTCAGCCTCACAACATTCCCCAATTGGGGATGCCATAGTCTCACTGGCTCCAGACGGTTGGGAGCAGTTGGTACTCTTGTGCGGTATTCGTATAAAAAAGAAACATTTTTACATACTGGATTTCATTCAAACTACTCTCTGAACCTTCCCGGAACTAATGAGAACAAACTGTTCTATTTTCAGCGAAACCGGTCGAATAATTTTCAAGAATATCGAGGACACACAGTCAGGCAGACAAATATTAATTTTTACATATATATATTAATTGATTTAATATATATTTTTTTAATAATAATAATGTGTGTTTCAAATAAATATTATTATTATTAATTTATTTATTTTTAACAAAAATATATTTATGTATATGAATAATGACTTTATTATTATCTTATTCTATTTGATTTTTCTTATATCTATACCAAATCTCTACTTTTGCTTTTTATTTGAACGTGCAACTTTACGTTGTTTTTAAAATGCTTCTATTTCTAATTATGTTATCTTAATTTTTTATTTCTTTACAACATGTAGGTAAACAACAATATTATTATATACAACGAACTTTGACTACAATAATACGGACATGTGCCTAGTTTGGTAGTTGAAAACATGTTAACTCCGTACCAAAATTTATAAATGAATAAATAAATTCAATTTTTAATTATTTTTTATTGAAATTTAAAAACCTCATTTTAATATTTAATCATTGTAGAAAATGAAAGATGAAAACGAAAAAAAAAACGACAGTAAATAAAAAGTTTTCAATCGCATCTGGGACTCGAACCCAGGACCTTTGCCTATCCGGGGCAACCACTAATCAACTTAGCTGATGAGACCAGTTCAATTTATGTCATCTTCATCGATATCATATCTCAAATTCAAGATTTATATTAATCTGCATTTTTTTCTGTTTTCATGTTCCATTTGGGTTGTGTTAATATTGTTTTCTACAATGATTGAATGAATAAATATTTTGTGTTATACTGTGAAAAAAGTTAAGTCCAAAACACTACTGTAGTGAAAATTTTTACTGGTTTGAGTTAATTATTAGGTAATATTATTCAGTAAAAACTCCACAATCAACAAAAAAACGAGGCATTTAATATCTCTACAAACTCCCGAGATATCACTGCAAACTTCTATAGATAAATACGAATTTTTGAAAAGTTTGTCGTAATGCTCCTTCTCCGTAGAGATTTATGTATTTTTGACTTATTACAGAAAATAACGCAGGAGTTTGCAGATATAAAAAAGCGTGCGTTTTGAAGTCTATAGAGTTTCACTGAACAATATTTGTTTATTACTTATTTACAGTTAATTTAGACCTAGCGTTCTCAACCATTTTAACGTTGCAAGTCACTTTAAACCCTATTTTTCACTTGGATCGACCTCCAATAAGAACATTATTAGAATTTTAGGCGTTACTTTTTTTAATTCTTCAAAACGTGGATCGTTAAACTGCTTCATTGACAGATAAATACGAATCTAGAAAAACCAATTAGTTCTACGATCAGAATATATATTTTTTTAATTTAATGTTGTAAATTTAAAATAGGGAAAAAATTATTATTTTCAAAATTAACAAATGTAATTATTGGGACCCACCAAATGTTGCTCTACGATCGACTGGTTAGGAACCGTTGATTTAGACCAGTGGCGATTTTCTCTAAAGTGCCATAAAATGAAAAGAATATTAGACTTGTATTAGAATTATAATTTACAAAAAAGTCCCACCGGGTCCATATTAATACTGCTCGAGAGTGAGTCCGAAATAAATCTCATGTGTGCGTTATGAATTCAGCACTTATAGGAATTTCTATTCTGAATAATAGTTCATACAAAATACATATTAGTGGCACTTTAGCGGAAGCGTGTAAACCTTGGGAATCTGCTAGCTGCCCGGGTGCGCAGCAAAGAATGGGATCTGTTCAAACCAAATTTGAACAGAAAGTATATTGCAAGAATCAATAGATTTAATTTTCTGTAATTATTGTATCTTATGTTGTTCTTATAATTAGCTAATTATTGAAAATCTTAAAGATAGATATTAAAAAAAATATATTATATATATATATTTTTTTTAACATTTATTTTTATAACTTACGATATTATATTCATTAGCTACAGACGCTTTAATAAGTGGCCAAATTGTATCTTGCTGCTAGGTCGCTAATCTCTGGTGCAGTGATACGATGATATTCCCCTAGATCTAGGGGAAAAATGGAAAAGACCAACATAGGATTTAAAGATTAGGGCATTTTCCCCCTTTATAATCTCCGATTGAATTCCCAATGAGAAACGTCAGGAACCGCTACTGATTTAGACCATTACCATAATACTTTGTTAAAAATATTTTAGTAATAATAAAAATAATTGGATGTTTTGTATAGCGTCGTTTTTTTGTGAAAAAATCAGCACAAGGGCGCTGTACAAATATTATTTAATAGGGTTTATCTTATTATATACAAAAAGATAAAGAAACATGCTACTTGTCAGGTTACTCCAGATTAACACGTTGTTTTATAGAGTTTTCGCTGGAGAAGATATGATTTTGCGCGCACAGGACACAATTTTAGAAAACACTGCATATTGCATGATATTTCAGTTACTATTAAAATCTTATTGGCCATTGATATTATATTTATTAAAAGGTGATTGGCAAAATAAGAGTTTGTATTTATTTTAAATATTAATGTTTTTTTGTTCGAATTTAGGACTGGAGAACAGATTTTTAAAATGATCGAAAAAAGTTAAAAAATTCATCCCTGGTTATACTCACGTCACGGACTATGAAAATTTTCAAATTTTTCTTTTAATGACTTTAGGTGCGTACTAATTGGCTAGCTTCCCTATTTAAATTGGGTATGCAACTGTATGGATACAAATACGAATTCTGTATACTCGTATATATTTTTATTTATTATTCATCTATACAATCTTAATGTAATAAAAGGGTTATGGTACTGTGCCTGTCTCACTAGGAGAACATGTGTTAAGAGCAGGGAAATTTTACAGTTTACAAAGTTTACAGAGTTTGCAATTATCATCTGAGTATATCTATATATGGAAATCCATTATTAATAAATTATATGAGTGTAAAGGTGGTGTAATTTAAGTTAAACATTATTTCGTAATTAAATGAAAATGGCATATATTATCGTGTAGTTACTGCATTCTCGCAGAATACCTACGATATATCTGCGAGTAGTTTGGTCGGCGACGGTAAGTGCGTCACGCCTTTTGCCTGTCGATCCCCCGCTTTACAGGGACGTAGTACCCCAGACGCAGACTAAACAAACTGTTATTTTCCCAATGATGCTTTGGGTCTTATTTTTCTTGCGCCTTCTACATATCAACCTACGTAGTCAGTGTGAAAATGTTTTTAAAAAAAGAGAGGCTGAGTAGTTTTAAAAATAATGAAACCACGGTCGCCGTGAGAGGTACAGCAGTCACACGTTCCATAGTCACTTCTAACTGGGAAGCAGGAAACTGTTCCTTTAAAAACTTATAAAAAGTGGCCTCTGGCGGAATGAAGTATGCACAGTATTTTCTGTCTACAATTTCCAATTCAATGTATTTATTTTCAGCTCTCAATATCATTTCCAAAATGAGGTATGAAGCTTTTAAATATAAATTTCTCTGACAAAAAATGATTTTTTCAATTTTTCAATAAGAGTATTCAAGGTTAAACCAATTATGAATACGGAGATTATGATAATTTTAATAATCAATACAATTATTATTCTTTGAGTTAAAGTTTAGTCTAAAAAATTACATAATTTTATTACTCATGTTTATTTACGGTTTACCATGAATACAATATACAATTATGTACGGTAAAACTCATCCTTGTTTTGACATTTGACATTCTAACCTCAAAACTGATCACTTCCGACCCGCCATAGATTTGGAGCGTTTTCGCGGCTTTTTAAAAATTGAAACTTTGAAAATTATTTTAACCATGAAAACTAACTTTAGTTTAACGTTTGGACGTCATTATTGATATATATTTTTAAATGGACTGGAGTTACTTATTCGATGGTGACGTCCCTGGATGGTTTAGTTTTTTTCATCACGTGAAACAAGCTAAGTTAGATTAAATGGAATAAAATCTTTCTAAAAATAGACAACACTCATATGCGTAAGAGCCTCGATAAGGAAAGCTAAAATAAGTAATTTCTAAACCAGAGACGAAAAGTTTTTTCCAAGAAGTGGTATATTTTTAGTGTTTCTATTGAAAAATATGTCTCTTTGCAGGAGAAATTATTGCGTTTCCAGTTAAGTGAATTTTATGATGCTGAAAGAAGTGAGGGAGGCTGGGAAAGTTAGAAAGTGACTCGTTATTTAGATACGGTTATTAAAGATAACCTAAGACATGTCAAGCAACGTTTTGATTGTGAATGATCTTTCTCCAGAGGTTAAACTAAATGTAATACGCGCCCGCAGATGGGGCTCATTCAATATTTTAAAAATAAACACTTTTAGCACTAATTGCTTTTAAATATTGAGATGAATTGTTTGTTTACATACGGAATATGGAATGGAATAAATTGTTAGTGTAAGTTTAAAGCTTTTACAGTGCTGATACCAACCATGATGGATGGCATGGAACTGGCAGAGGAAGGATAAAAGTAGACTGAATGCTGTAGAAATGAGATATGTGTGGTAAAAACACGTATGATCGTGTGAAAAATGTTGAGATTTGTAAATAATGCACGGCTGATGTAAGCGTAATGAGTAAGATTTAGAAAGTGAAGCTTAGATGATTTAGGCATGTGGAGCGAATGAAGGAAGAAAGGAGTGTAAGGAGAATATATGACGCGAATGTGAATGGAAGATGAGGCCGGGAACACCCGAAGAAGACATGGCACGATCAATTGAATTAAATATTTGAGTCGGGTCATGTCGGGATAACAGAAGAGAATGTATGAGACGATGTATGAATGTTAATAAAGCAAGAAGTGTATGTCAAGATCGAGCTGTTTGGCGGTTCGTCATCTCTGCCTACTCCTGCGAGGAAACGGCGTGATGGTTAGTTAGTTAACTTTTGAAATGTTTGATTAAAATATTCTTAGCGTAGATATTCTGGATGCTGCAAGAAATTGGAGATTTCTTTTGTTTGCGTTCTTCAGATGTAAATTATTCTCCTATAATAAACATATTTTGATTCTGTCAAACTTATAAAAATTATGTTTTATAAGAATTTGTTTTACATTAATCTGTTGTAATTTTATAAATTTCTTGAAGGACTTGAGCTTTAAGTCAACAACAGTAATTTATGCCATTTCATATTCCGTGTTTACATCCGACAACAAAAAAATCATTTCAGCAATAAAAGCATTACGCACTTAAAGTGTTTTTTTTTTAATAAAATATTTAAATTTCCACCACCTGTGAGGGCGTATTACGTTTCGTTTAGCCTTAATGATGGAATAATTTTGGATATAGGTTATTTTATTCAAAAACCAATATTAATTCAATTACTTTTATTAACCCTCTCTGGGTTTTCAAACTGAGACCTCTTGGCCCAGAGCCAAGAAGCTTACCGCTCTATCACGGAGTTCAGAGGACGTCAATATTATGAAGTACATCTTTTTGTACTTATTTTTTTTATTTTATTTTTTTGAATATAACAATTTCCCTAACAATATTTTTATTTTTATAAACAATAATTATTAGCCTGAAACACTCATCCAAATTGAAAAAAACCTTTCCGAGCAAAGATAAATGTCGCCGACAGGACACGAACCTGCACCCCTCTGATGTCCGGTCAGATGCTCTACCGTTGAGCTACGTCGGCGACATTTATCTTTGCTCGGAAAGGTTTTTTTTAATTTGGATGAGTGTTTCAGGCTAATAATTATTGTTTATAAAAATAATTGTTACCCTTTGCGCTATGCACAAAAATCTTGTCTTAAGTTTTGAAGAACTTTAGTTTATCAATTAATAAATATTTTTATTCTTTGTCATACATGTTACATTATATGGAACCTGTGGGATTACACCACCCTACCCGAAACCTGGAATAAACATAAAAAATAAAATAAGTAACGTCGATTTTCACAAGAATAGCGGGAAAATCTCTATTTTTAGGCAAATAAAGGGATTTTTCGCCCAATTTTCTGATATTTTAATATAAAAAAGTGATGTCGTACATTCTAAATATTTATTTTCCTATGGTTTTGATTAACTTGAATATCCATAAAATTTAACGCTGCTAAACATCACGGCGACAACGCCGCGGACGTTATTCATTTTTCGATTTAAAAAGTGCTGCAAAATAACGTAACATCAATTTTGTAAATAAAACACAGTTTTTCCCAATTTTTTTCAATTTCGAAAAGAAAAACGCGAATTAACTTGACTTAACTTAGACCAAAAAATATTACATTTTTTTAAAGCCATACAAACATTCCCGGAAACTAATATGCCGATAATATTTTCCACGAGAGAGCCATCATTGTAAGCGACAAATGTTATTGAGCAGAGAAATTGAACACACGATGCCTGGGTGAGAACCCGATGTATTTGTCCACTCAGCTACTAACCGGTCTCTTTTATTGCTCTTGCTGTTTTGGTACTGTTTTAATTTTATGTTAGTTAACTTAATTTACTGCCCCCTTGCTGGCGGTGTAACCCAAAACTTCAATGTCACTTGAATGTTGTATCCGCCTTAATATTAATGGGATGTGTCTGTGGTTTATGGTGTGCTTACGAGTATACCATCCTCGGAATGAGATATCCTTTCAGTATCACCCTGATTAAAGGCCATCAATTCAAAGTAAAACGTTAGCGGATACGTGCCATGAATATCTACCAATTTTTTTATTGTTTTCTAATCAAAGTAACAGTTACTTTTACGGCCTAAACCATCGCTCTATATTAAAACATGCTTTCTGATTAGAAATATTAAATTAATACCCACGTTGTTTATTTAATTCCAAAAGACGTTAACTTTCATTAAGGTCTTCTATTTGGATCGTGATAAATAATAGTGAATAGTATGCCAAAGTTCATTATTGTGCGAAATATAATGATATGTATTACCATTCATTGTGCGTATCTAACCCTTCCTTGCCGGTGCTGTCAACTGATTTGACATGTCTCTAATTATGTAAATATACCGTACACAGAGTTCATATTTTAGGTGTTCTTCAACAACACTCTATATAAAAATGATTGTTTGTCTGTCTGTCCTCGATTTCCTTGAAAATTATTCGACCGGTTTGACTGAAAATAGCACAGTTGGTTATTATTAGTGACGGGAAGGTTTAGAGAGTAGTTTGAATGAAATTTGAGTGTAAAACGATAGCTTTAACGTTTTAAAATTAGTATAAAAAACATTAAAACTGTCATGTTGTATTGAAGTTAGCCCATAGATATACTACTCTGGTTAGCCACAGATTGCATATTCAAAAGAAGAAGGTTTGTTTGGGTATAATGTTTTCAAAATGAAAAACACAAGTAGGCATCTATTTAAAACCTTTTTATTTTTATTTTGATATGTTTTGAAAAAATGAATGTTTGGAATGAAATAAAATTTTCAAATTAATGTTTCTTTGTTTTTGTGTCAAATCAATTATGCCACCCGAACGACAAGCAAGAATTTACAACATTATAACTTTATCCCAAAAAAATCTTACCGAGTAAAGCCGGGTACACATCGGCTAGTAATTAAAATATTACTCTTGACGAAAAATGCGTGAGTTGATAACTTGTCGAGTGGTACGGGGTTTCGCTCACCGTGCCACGATGTGCGGTCGTCGGTAGTAACTGACGAATCGTGCGTTTTGTGCGTGGCCGATGTATTTTTATAGTTTTCAGCATTTATCACGTTAAGTGGTAAATTTAACGTTTTGACTTAATAATGCAGTATTATGTAGCTCTTTACATTCTATTAACTAGCAGGAGTCGATGTAAATTAAAAAAATATACATCAGTTAATGTGTGTTTTAATCGGATAAAAGGTACAAATCACAAAGAATCAAAGCAAAATATTTTTTTACTGAAAAAAAAGGTCAAATCGATTTTACATTAAAATTATATTCTGATAAAGAAGTTTAAATTTGATACAAAACATGACGACTTGATTTCTCTAAACAGCTATTTTAGACTTAACGTTTTTTGCCAGATATACACTATTAATAATATGATTTACAAAAGTAATAAATTCAAATGTATAAAAAAATAATTTGTTTTAAACAAGCTGTAATACTAGATATTCCAACCAATCCAATTATATTATTCCAGCAACAAAAAACTCAATGGCACAGGCACAGATTAATTTCCTTGCTCCTGAAATTTTACGTAATAAAGTCAATAGTCAAATATCACGGTTTCAAGGGGGCGCTTGGGGACTTTTTGATGAGTGAATGTGGTAGTGTTACGGCCGTTCTTCCCAACCTTACTGAGCAACTGCTGAGCCGAAATTTTGCATCAGCACTGTTCAAATGCACGAATTTGCCTTTCCCAACGAAATTCTCAGTCAACCTTACGATCACTTAAGTTATCGATTTTTGTGGATTAAGGTTCTCCTCGGTAAAAAACTAGTTATAAAGTGTCAACAGAGTGTCAAATGACAGCGTAAATATGGAGATCAAAAATGAAGATATTTTTAATGTAATACCAATAGCGGGTATGGACAGCGAATATGAAGACAGCGACGATTAAGATATTATTGACATTTATTGATTGAAAATTGAAAGAACGCACGAAAGACAAAGGTCAAAAATGTCTACTTCCGTTTTCGCGGCATCAGTAAAAGTCGAACACTTTATTTTTAATATATACGTTTTTAAATATAAAATGTTGATGTTTGTATTACAATATTTAAGACAAATAATATGTATTCATAATAAATAGAAAATTAGCTCGTCTATGTTAATTTAACATTGAAAGTTTTTACTTTGATGTCATTTTATTTCCCATAGAAGTGGGCGAGTCCTTCATAGACAATTTAGGAAGTTCAAAGATAAAAAAAAATGATTGGAGACAGTTAAATAGAGAGAATACTTAACAAAGGCTAATCGGCGGCTCAGATTGATCATTCGAAAAGTTGGGGAGAACGGCTGTTAGTAGCCTATTTCTCGTATTAAGATAGAGGTGTATGTATTGTTTATGTGTGTTGGGATATATGTGTATGTGTGTATGTGTGTTTGTATGTATGTGTATGTGTATATGTGTGTATATACACATTGTGCGTATGTGCTTACGTGTGTATGTATGTATGCACTTATGTGCACATGTGTGTCTGCATGCACGCGTATATTTAAAAAATATACATAAAACTAAAGTCATGTATATTTTTCTAATCTAATCCATTTGTATGTCTTTTTTTTCTTTCTATCTTCTACTTTCTATTATAATTTTTCCAGTTTTAAGCATGTTTATATACTAAATCCATATGCTTACAATAGACC
>JAHDVE020006355.1:0-65959 GCA_022606495.2 Halesus radiatus
AAGCAAAATAATATAAATATTAGAAATATACAATTAATGGGCATTCGTGTGATTGAGAAGCGAAACGATACTAAGATGAATTAACTTTACCTACTTATGCAGGCCAATGAAAAAAGAATAATAAATTTTATATAGAGAGAGGTGGTTTCACAGAGGGCGAGCGAAATTATTTGAAGTATCACTATTTGCAAAAGAGAATTAGTTTTATAGAATTATATATATATATATATGTTATAGGGGTGGAATTGAAAGGCACTCAAGAGTAATTATCTCGTCGTGATTCTGTAATTGACCACGACACCCTGGCGTCTTTAGATATGCATATGATATATATATATATGTTTATGTTATAAGATTGTAATGTACGAATATCTTATGAAAGACACGCAAGGGTAATTATCTCGTCGTGATTCTGTAACTGACCACAACACCCTGGCGTCTTTAGATATCGGTTGCATGAATACATATTATATGGTCAACTGACTAGTGTCAGAACATGTACTTAATCATCGAGCCGGACATCAATTATCAAGACATACTTCCGACCCTACATCAGAAACCCCGGTAGGGTTAATAAGAATGCAACGATATAGTTGACGACGAATATTCGTGGAAAGACATCAAGGAAAATGGATTCATCGTGAACCTGTCCGGTCCTAGAGATATCCTGGATCATCGAGCCGACATAAATTCCAGCTTTTTACCTCTTCCACCAGCCCAGAATCCCGATAGAACCCTTCCCTGGCCGTTGGCACTGTCTTTAGCTATATTGGAGAGGAAATATTCATTTTTATTTTATTTTGTCACTATTATTAAAGTAATATATATGTATTTATTTATCCCACGTTGGGTTATCGTAAAGTAAAAAAAATAATTAACAGTTAATTATTCGTCATAACCGATCATTATCACTCCTTCAGAATGATGTTATTGGGCGCCATCTTGTATTTTATATTCCGGTCTACAAGAAAACCTTATTAGTTGTTGTAGCTATAAATTCATTAAAAAAGATATCGGAGATTGAAAAAATGTTAATCAATCCAAGCTCTGAAATGTATTATTTTTAAGCCACCCGGTTAATTACTCCGAATGGCTATTATGTAAGAATGTACACATCACTATTTTTCCAGGCGTCCCCTTGAAATGGTAAAGGTACTTTACGGTTTTTTACACATGTGGGAAGGAGGAAAAAGGAAAGCGCTATGAGTGGGAAAAGGAACAAGAGATCAGAGGATGGAAGAAGAAGCTTCCCTTATTCGTTGCTAGTCACTTTTCGTTCAAAGGTATTTTTAAAAACAATATTCTTTATAAAAAGATTAAGTATTAATATTTTATCCATCCGATCAGTCAGTAATAACTGTTTAAAAAAATCGTATTCTCCCGTACACACCGTATTCTTCTGTACACAGAACAGCGTGTTTTAAAAAAAGGGAAAACTTTATAATAACCTACTAAATTCCATAAAGGAAGTCTCAAGTCTTGGCACTTTCCGTAAAACATGTGCTATATACATAAAGAAAAATTTTTCTAGATGTATGAAAATTTGCTTACATCTAAATAAAGCTACAAAAACAAATAAACAAAACAAACGATACCGGTCTGCTGGTTTTTAGGTGAATTTTTTTTTTTTTTAGACCGCCATAAACAGACGTCAGCATATCATTGATAACTCCCCAATAAATATTTCAGGAAGTGACATTACTCCGCAGACGTGTGTTAAATTACTTGGTGTCCATCTGGATGCAGACTTTTCCTTTAAAGGTCGTGTAAACAGAACTGTACGTACAGGGTTCTTTCAATTGAGGCGAATAGAGACAGTACGGATAAACCTGCCAACAGAAGCAACTAAACTACTCATCAATTCGTATGTTGTGTCACGTCTAGATTACTGCAACGGAATATATGCGAGTCTGCCCAAATAGCAAATTAACAAATTGAAATCAGTATTCGACATTGCAGCAAGATTTATCTAATCACCGGCGTATCTAAATATTCTCATATGTCAGAGAATCTCAAAAATCTCCACTGCCTCAAATGTCCTGAAAGAGTCCAGTTCAAGCTCTGCTGGATGGTACTTAAGTCACTTAACGGAATGGCTCCGGTTTACTTTTTAGAACTGTGTATTTCTGAAAATACCAACTAACGGCAGACCACCCTTAGGTCAGCAGCGTTATCAGCTATCGGCAGGCTGAAGGAATCAAAGTGCGCACCTAAAAATACTAAGTTCGGTGATCGTGCTTTTGCAGTGTCAGGACCTAAAGTCCGGAATGAACCGCTCTTGACTTAGAAATTATCAAAGACTCAACAGAATTCAGAACTAAACCTAAATCGCATCTTTTCAGACAATCGTATCCATAAAATAAAGAAATTCACCTGTAAATTGCTTAGCTAAGCTAGCCGGTTATTACTTACTTAAAATCATTAAGTAAAAATAAAAATTCACGCATCTGTGCACAAGTGCGTGCACTATAAATAACCATAGTATATAAATATATAAAAAATGCTAATATTTATTAAAAACTTCTTACGATTTTTAAGGTAGTTTTATAGATATTTTCGAGTCCTAAAATTCATTTTATGAATTCTTTCCGGTCCTAAAAATTATAAGTATTTTCATAAATACCAACTCCTTTTGTGCCTCCAATCTTCTAATAAATGTAACATCAATAGAATAGGAGCGACAAATAACCATGTAAAACTACCATTTCTATAAATAAATTTTCTAATAAAGCTGTCTTCATCTGAAGCGACCTGCCAGGTAAGTATGTTCTTCTGTATCTGTTTGTACATAATTAATTTTAAAATATTTGTACCGCGCGCTCGAGGTGATTTTTCACAAAAACGGCGCTATAAAAATCTTCCAATTATTATTATTATTATAAACTTTTAATCCAGTTTAATTCGATTCCGATAACGAATGATTACTGATATGATGATTTATATTGTTGTAAAATCATATTAATTTGACAATAATATTGTAGAATTTTTTCGTTCGTTGAACTCGGTCACTCAGTCTTGACTTTAACTGCCTATGCAAGTCACCCGTACATTGGAATCTTGTTTTCGAAGCTTAAAACACTAAGTTCTATTTTCGGTAGTATTTTTACCACTAAATAAATGCAGGTACAAGGAAGGAGAATAATAAATTTTATATAGAGAGAGGTGGTTTCACAGAGGGCGAGCGAAATTATTTGAAGTATCACTATTTGCAAAAGAGAATTAGTTTTATAGAATTATATATAAATATATGTTATAGGGATGGAATTGAAAGGCACTCAAGGGTAATTATCTCGTCGTGATTCTGTAATTGACCACGACACCTTGGCGTCTTTAGATATGCATATGATATATATATATATGTTTATGTTATAAGATTGTAATGTACGAATATCTTATGAAAGACGCCTGTGACTGTGGCCCGAGAAATTCGGTACTGTGACAGTGGCGCCCAACGTGGGGCAAATAAAAACGCATATATTACCTTAATAATAATGATAAAAAAAAAGGAATATTTCCTCTCCAATATAGCTAAAGACAGTGCCAACGGCCAGGGAAGGGTTCTATCGGGATTCTGGGCTGGTGGAAGAGGTAAAAAGCTGGAATTTATGTCGGCTCGATGATCCAGGATATCTCTAGGACCGGACAGGTTCACGATGAATCCATTTTCCTTGATGTCTTTCCACGAATATTCGTCGTCAACTATATCGTTGCATTCTTATTAACCCTATCGGGTTTCTGATGTAGGGTCGGAAGTATGTCTTGATAATTGATGTCCGGCTCGATGATTAAGTACATGTTCTGACACTAGTCAGTTGACCATATAATATGTATTCATGCAACAAATATCTAAAGACGCCAGGGTGTTGTGGTCAGTTACAGAATCACGACGAGATAATTACCCTTGCGTGTCTTTCATAAGATATTCGTACATTACAATCTTATAACATAAACATATATATATATATCATATGCATATCTAAAGACGCCAGGGTGTCGTGGTCAATTAAAGAATCACGACGAGATAATTACCCTTGAGTGCCTTTCAATTCCATCCCTATAACATATATATATATATAATTCTATAAAACTAATTCTCTTTTGCAAATAGTGATACTTCAAATAATTTCGCTCGCCCTCTGTGAAACCACCTCTCTCTATATAAAATTTATTATTCTTTTCATTGGCCTGCATAAGTAGGTAAAGTTAATTCATCTTAGTATCGTTTCGCTTCTCAATCCCACGAATGCCTATTAATTGTATATTTCTAATATTTATATTATTTTGCTTTCATGTTGTTGCTTCATCTTGAGTCTTTTCATCCTGGCTGAGGGTTGTGATCCTGGCTCCAATTTCCAGGATGGGAAAAACGGCGTCAATCTTTGCATGGAGAGATGCAGACATAGACGTTCGAGGCGCCAAGGATGCCAGATCACTCCGACCTATTTTATAATAATGAACACTGTATTTCACTATGTAAAACATGTACCTTTGCGGCCTAGGTTTTTAATGCTGAATCTCTTTGTGGACGACTTTTCTTTTGCCTATAGTTAATCGGGGTTTCACTTTAAGGGGGTTATTATCCAAAAAACCTACATTACGAGGGGAGGGTTTTTATTTGCGTTGACGGGGAAGTGTTATGAAGCGACTCCCTAACAACTAAGGTTGACAAACTGCGATCCGGAATTAACCATAAATAAACATTAGTTGTCTATGATAAGTATTTCTCCGCCCCATTTGGTAAGGGCGGGGAGGGGGAAAGCGACCACAAGGGAGGGGGGGAGAAGACAGGGAGACCATTCTGGTGGAGAGATCCGACCTGTGCACTGCTTCGAGCTGTCCGCTGCCTACCTGCTTCCATCAAGGGTTCCGTTCCAATTTACTTAGTTATTCATTTGCCTTTTGCTTTTAGATAAAACTGAAATCATTTAAACTCATTCAAATTCTGTCTATTTTTTAATAACCTGCAGTCGTTCACAGAAAGGTTAAAGCTTTTCCTAGAGCCTTTAAATTCCGCTATAAATATATACGCCTGCCTACCAGGTATTTTATATAGCAAAAGAGAGTTGTTTTTATTTTGAATTCCCTATTCCTGTTTATATGTATCTATTTATCTATCTATCTATCTATTTATATGTATTTGATTTTATTAATGATAACTAAGCGGTAATTTCGAGAATCGCCCATCAACGAACTGACAACACGACTAAAAGACGGGTGTATTACTTCTCGTATACATCCCTCTACCCTGAGAAGAGCTAGTTTGGGGATATTTTAAATATTAGATCTATTGGTGAACTTTACTAAGATTGCCAATACAAATGTGCTTACGTTACGGAACGAGGTTCTGTGGCCTGTGACTGTGGCCCGAGGTTCTGTGGCCTGTGACTGTGGCCTGTGACTGTGGCCCGAGAAATTCGGTACTGTGACAAAGCGAAATTCTGAAGCCCGTGGAGCACCAGGAGTAACAATTGTCTAACACTATCAAGAAAATCACTTTTGCGTGTTGCTGGAAATAAATCTCATTTTTGAGAAATGGGCTAAAATGTACTGGGTGTACCATGATATAATTATTTGATGAAATAATTTCACCAGGGGGCGTCACTTTCATCAACAGCATTTAATTTCAGAAATTTCCTTACAACCGTCAAAAACTGAAGCAAACATAATTTGTTCGTTCCATATTTTAAAGTTCATTGTTGATAAAAATTCATAAAAAATGTATTGAAATCTCCGACGAAGTCGGATCGTAACTACAGGTAAACTAACTAACTAAACATCACACCGTTGCCCCGCAGGGGTTAACAGAGAGGACAGACCGCCAAACAACTTTCATAAATGACCTTATACATTCATTTCTCTTATTCCGACATCTAACATGTCCCCACTCAAGTACTTGATTCGTTGGATCGTGATGTATATTTCTCGGACGTCCCCGGCTTCTTCTTCCATTCAAATTCGCCTGATATATTCTCCTTACATGCCCAAACCATCTAAGCGTCCCTTTCTTAATCTTACTAATTAAGCTTTTTCATTATTTACGAATCCCAACATTTTTTACAAGATCATACATGGTTTTACTACATATTCGCCTTAGAGATCTCATTTCTACAGCGTACAGTCAGTAGACTGTTTGACATTTATTTTGACATTTCGATGTCTCGCTGCCATACATCAGGGTTGGTATTAGCACTCCATTGTCGACTGCTGGCTTCGCTGCTAGTGGCTTATAATATTTATTTCGATATCACACGAAATGAACTTTGAATTTTATGTATGTAATAATGATATGAGGAGTTCTACTGTCGAAACTGAGCCGAAATAATTATATTTAAATTGAGGACGTATTTTTACTTCTAACAGAATGGAAAATCTGCAGTTCCAAATATCTGAACATATAAGATGAATGAAGCACTCGCATATTGTATGAACAGTAATTTTCTCATGAGCTAAGTTCAAAGTCAAGCTATTTGACTGAGAGGATACAAATTATATCGAAACCACTTAGATAACAATGCCGGGACACTGCACAAAATCGGCCTCTTAACTTGTATGAGATTTTCAAAACTTTCCGTTTTACACCATTTTATGTATTTATTAAATTATTTTAAAATGTATAAATGAATTTAAAAATATCGCTTTCGAAACATGTAGATATCTGCGAATATTAATAAAGTGGTGAATACAAAGCATTTAAAAAAAAATCATTTATTAATAATGACGCCACAAAGTGAATACTTTTGTTTTTTGCTTTGTTTTATTTATTTTATTTTAGTTATTTGTACATTTAAGTTTACAAAATAACTAATTATAACTCTTATAATATTACATATAAATAATGATAATTTAAAAAGTAATGTTTTTTTTTCTTGTTTAACTTAGTGTTTTTTACAATCTATTTTAAATTTATTAATTGTTTTACTTTTGATTGGGGCATTTCATCCCTTTATAAAATATACTATTTTGCGTATTGGCTTTGTTCTTTTTCGGTAGCCTAATATCCTTACACGTTCTTGTATTATGTCTGTAAATGTCCATGTAGTAAATAATTTTTTTGGAGAAATATATTGGTAACAAGTTGTTTCTGATTTTATGTATAAAAATCAATACGTTCAATGTCAGCATTTGTTTTACTGTTAGCCAATTTAATTCATTTAACATTTTAGCTACTTTTGAATATCTATTTCGCTTTAATATTATTCTCATTGCTCTATTTTGGAGAATTTGTAATTGGTTTTGTTCTCTGTCGTTACACAATACTAATCGTTTGAAGAAATTATTTTCTGATTTTCTTTCTTAGTTAATTAAAAAAATTATTTATTTTTTCGGGGTTCTCATGCAAGTTAAGGGGTCATTTTGTATTCAGGTGGTTTTGGTTGTATTCAGGATTATTTTAAATGACGGACTGCTAACGGAAATGCTATTTTAAGTTAAAGGTTCATTATTAAAATGGAGACGAAAGGTACGCTCCACTACAGTTGCCGACTCAGCTCTACCTTGTGCTGCATGGTAGCCATTTCATTCACAATTGATGCGGATTACTGCTTGGCGTACAGAAGTCTAAAATGGTGTTGTGACACCAATCTTGATATGCATCAGTGATTATATTTATAGCGGAATTTAAAGGCTCTAGGAAAAGCTTTAACCTTTCTGTGAACGACTGCAGGTTATTAAAAAATAGACAGAATTTGAATGAGTTTAAATGATTTCAGTTTTATCTAAAAGCAAAAGGCAAATGAATAACTAAGTAAATTGGAACGGAACCCTTGATGGAAGCAGGTAGGCAGCGGACAGCTCGAAGCAGTGCACAGGTCGGATCTCCACACAAGAATGGTCTCCCTGTCTTCTCCACCCCTCCCTTGTGGTCGCTTTCCCCCTCCCTGCCCTTACCAAATGGGGCGGAGAAATACTTATCATAGACAACTAATGTTTATTTATGGTTAATTCCTGGTCCGCGGTTTATCAATTTTAGTTTGTTAGGGACTCGCTTCATAACAGCTTATAGTAGTCTAAATCCATACTTTACTAAATTAAAAAAAAAAACAAGGATATTTATTTTTGTTTAATAACTGTTTGATCATACGATTGTTTTGTACCAGGTGTGCGATATTTTCAAAAATTAAAAATAAGGATCAGTTCTCAAAAATGGCCCTGAACATCACTTCGTAGGTTGCCAACTCAAACAATATTACAAATGATATATATATAAATTCTATACGGGTAGTTAAGAACGTGTATAAGTTTTCAAAAGACAATAATGAAAAAACTATAATCTTTTAAATTCGTTTAAAAATATCTAAAAAAGGGTGCAGTTTCAAAACTAGTTAAGATAATTTTGAACACTTTTCCTAAAACTCCAATATCTATTTAACATAGAGTTTTAAAGATTACAGATTGAGGTTGGTTGCCTTTTAAAACCTTGTACATTTTCTTAACTGAACACATAGAATTTACATATAGTAATATATCTTGATTTGGTAGATTACAAAATATGTAGTTTAGGGTGCTAATCGTTATACTAAACATAGGTAAAGCGGAGACTTCTAGCCGGTCAAATGTATACATTTTATAAACTCAAAATTGTGAAACCTTTACTTGAAATAATGACGGAATTCAAATCTCTACCAATTTTAATTCCACAAACATCAGCAACCCCCGCGTGGAAGCTCGTTTTTCAACCACTTGTTATTTCGCCCCTCTAGCAACTAAAATTAACATGAACACTAGGTAACACCTGCCTTCCGCGAGGTAATAAACCAAGTTCCATTGTCGGGGCATTCAAAAACAAGTGTGATTTAATATGCACCCAGTAGTTGCACTAGCGTGGAGAATGCCACCTGGTCCCGGACCTTGGCGGAGAACCTTACAGTATCAGAATCCACAATAAAGCACGCTGTTTTATGTTTTACATGGATTATGGAGCAAAACCTCAAACCGTAAAGAGCATATCCATGGATATTTTCAGCGAATTTTTATTTTTAGTTTATTTTAAAGTGGTGCGTAAAAACATCTTGATAATTATCAATACGGATATTATGATAATGTTAATGTTCAATACTATTATTATTCTTAGAGTTATAGTTTCTAAAAAGGTACATAATGTTATTACTTATGTTAAGTTATGGTTTACCATGAATAGAATATACAATTATGTAAGGTGAAGCTCATCCTTGTTTTGGAATTTGACATTCTAACCTCAAAACTGATAGGCCATAGATTTGGAGTATTTTGGCGGGCTTTGAAAAATTGAAACTTTGAAAAACTTAAAAAAAAAGAAGAAATATACCGGTATTTAAGTTTTAACGTCACTATTGATAAAAAGAATAGTCCTGGAGTTCAATATTAAGAAATAATATTGAATTGTCAACGCCTCGAACTAGAAATATTATAAATGCTTTGAAAGCTGACAGGTCTAAAAGTGTATATGATAGCTTAGCGTTTACTGACACGCTGACAATCGTAACGTTGCTTGAAATAGCTCTAGCCGTGTTTTGTAAGTAGATCTGAATAGCCAGCTGATTCCCCACCTTCCTCCTTCCCATCTCCTTCTTCTCCTCAACGCCTTTGGCACCTTTGGCCTCACAACATATCCCAATTGGGGATGCTGCTTGTCTCACTGGCTCCAAACGGTTGGGAGCATGGGAGCAGCTGGACTCTTGTGTGGAATCACATTTTATTTAAAAAGCACCGAGATAGTGGAAAGATTATTTTTAGTGCATTATTTTTTATTGATTATTTTTGTGCTTAATTCGTAAAGACCAAATTATTTTTTTAAAGTTTAAAATTGGCTTTGAACGCCGTAACAGTTGTCACAATATCAAAACACTAAAATACTTGCAGCACTAATAATAATAATAATAAATATATTTTTTTATTATCTTTTTTTTTGTAACAAAATAACAAATAATGATATCCTCTCATTAAAGTGATGTGCTTGATGAAAAAAATAAAATAATCGTAAGGTGAGGTCTTTTAAGTGCAGTTGAGTGATTTCGGTGTTAGTCTGTATTTGGTGTTAATACATTTTCTATTTCAGATCTCCCTATGTAACGTATCCAGTGTTTGATAAATGTATAATGGATGATGTGATTTTTGACCAAATTTATTAACCTTATTAAATTTGAGTTTACATAAAATAAAATAAAAAGTATTATTTCTTATGATTCTAAAAATTGATCAAATATATGTGTCGATCTCTTTATGTTTATTTAATTACTTAAAAAAATACATTTACCGAGCTCCTCTTTTAAATTAATGTGTAAAAACGAAAAAGTTAGGAAAAAATCCTTTTTTTTTATTTTTAACGAAATTTTATATTTTGTTTTTGTTTACCAAATGACACCTGTAAATCATCGGAAAATAATACACATTCCGAGTTAATAATGCATTAACAAAATTATCGAAGATCACCGGTCAGTGGCTGATCAGGGGTCGCGTCTGGTCGCACCCAGGCATTGCTGGAAAGGGCTTTAACCGTCATATGTGGTGACCAGATCTCAATACTCAGGTACTTCTTAACCTTGCTCTGTCACATCTTCTTCCCCTTTCCAATCACTCTAGGCCCACAACACACCGCTTGGTTCCGGACAGTCGGAAGCAGTTGGGACTCCTGTGCGGTATTTAGGTTTAAAAAAGTAAAGGGTGTTTCAGGCGTTTTAAAGTAAGTTGTCACTTTATCACAGGAGTGATATTTGTCATCATCGTCCACTGCGTTCTCAAGTCTTGCCTTCTGGCTATTTGAATTGTAGAGTATCTACTAGGCTGGTTATGGAAATATCTGGAAACGTGATCAGTAGCTAAGTTTGCATCGCATCTCAGTCCCAACTAGGCATCATTTGTTCAAACTGGCTCCATCACGACACAAAGAATATCTTCTGCTTATTGCGATGGTAAAATGTTTTTTTTTTAATATTGCCACGATATTCGTAACCCGGGAATGTTTGTCTTAAAAAATACATAATAAAAAAATTGTTCAATTTATGAAAAATCATCCGATACTTTTTGTTTGTACAGATTGAATATCAATGGTCTTTAAAAACATGAAAGACGGATCGAGCTCCGATAACACAGTTACATTAAACCCACATTCAATTCCAGCAACTTATTAATAAAGTGTATTGAATACCCATGAACATTTAATGCTATGTTATATGTAATTCTAATGGTTGGGTGATGTTCAGCTTTATACTTGAAAGCGTTTTAAAATTGACGTATTTACAAACTTAAATTACCCACATATTTATCGGCTAAAATTTCGTATTACTAACAGTGTATTTAAAATAAAGATCTTTTTAGATTGCCTAAATATTCTTAAATAAGCCGAAACACATATTAATAATACATCTTTATTTCCCTAACAGTGTTTTATAAAACCACTCACCTAGTATAAAATCACAATAGTCCTTTTCATAATTTTACATGAAAAGTCAGTAGTAAAACCATTTCCTTCCAGCAAATGTTTTTCAATTTCAATATTACAGAAAACATCCCTTAATACTAATGATACATAACTACCGCTGAGAGCTTCATTATAAAAGTTCTGATTTTTAACATAAACAGCAAATCTCATTCTTATAAACAAATTTTGAAGTGTTTTATCTTCTACTATCTATTAAATAAAGAAGAATGTCCCGGGAGGGCGGTGTGCGTTTGTTTTGTATACAAATCTACAGTTTTATTACGAGCTTGATGAAATTGATGCACACTTGACGTTCAAAACGAGAGAGAGGTCACTGTCTATATGAAATTTCGAAAACCACCCCATTTCCCTTTCGTACCCCTTAAAGCAGAATGCTGGTATTTCTTAATGAAATTTTGCTCACTTAACGTTCAAAATAAGAGGAAAATTACTGGGTAGGGGTAGGGTTAAAACATCATCAAAAATTTACTGAAAACCGCACATAACCCCGGGCAACGCCGGGTATTTCAGCTAGTTGAATTATAAATTCCACAGATGTCTCCTCTGTGATAGTTTATAATAATACTGTCCTGCAGAAAGTAGGATGTAATCGAAACTAGTTGACAATGTATAAAATCAAATAAAGTGGCTAAAAACAAAACCGCTTTTTAGTTGTACATTATACTTATCTAAAATTGTATACAGCTACATACTAATACTTTTGTAGTTATTCATTATAAAAATTAAATAAATTCACTTCCGGCCGTTCTTCCCACCTTTTAGAAGTGTTTTGTTGAGCATTCGTTCTGTGTGCCTGTTTCCAAGTATTTTTTATTCTAAATTGTCTATGGAGGTGCCCGTCCACTTTCGTAGACTATAAAATAGTGCCCCCCCCCCCACTTTCATCTATGTACATTTAACGTTTCTCTTTCGTGAAAAATAAGACAAAATGTAGCTTATAATAAGTAAAATCAGTTAGGTTCTCTTCAGTTTAATTTCAAATATACAAAAAAAGATGTTTGACATTCTAAAACGGAAATATATCTTTGTCATTCAATATTTGAATCGCGATAAATAGATCGCTAACGAATAATGACGTTTGAAATTTCACTGATTTGTTCACTCTGGAGACACTTTCTATAACTAGTAAACTGTTGAGGGGAACTTTATCCACAAAAATAAAATCCTAAATTGATCCTAAATTTGTTCGAGAATTTTGTTGGGAAGAGTGTATTTGTGTATCTGAACAGTGTTGTGCCAAAATTTCATCTCAAAAGTTGCTCATTAGGGTTGGGAAGAACGGCCGTTACGATAAGATCACTTTATTTGATTATTTTCCTACCGGTTTCGTAATCACCGTTTCTTCATCAGAGATAAATATATGCTAACTTAATATTATTACAAAATCAAGGTCAATACATTGAGTATTACATATTCAAAATAGAACTGTAAGAGAGATTTTTATGATTATCACGTCTTCATTATTCTTTACGAAATAAATTTTTTTTAATGCTTCTAAGTTGTCTAATCTTCTTCATTTATTATTAAGATAACGAATATTTGTGGCAATAATCTACATCAAAACTATGGTTCTTTGAAATAATGTGGTGAGCAAAATCAGAAAACTTGTTATTTTTCAGGCATCTTAAATTACACTTTTTCTTTATTTTATTTTAAATTTGTAAATATTTATTTATTTGATTATTCGCCTATCTGGGCTTTTACACGGATTTTATAACATAATTTAAAGAGCTATCAAAAATTTCAGATACATAGAGATTCTAAAATATATAGTAATGAACAATCTTTTTCAAACTTTTAACAGTCACATAAAATAGAAAACCAAAACAATATCATAACGCTACATTATGTATAAATGGAATTAGCAAATACATTAACAACACCCCCAAACCTGTTGCCCAGATCATGTATTATATTTGTTAATGAATGAGACTGCTAGTTGGTTGTGTAAGTGTTGCAGAAAAATGTTACAATTAGTTTTGTGTTCCTCGTCGGTACATTTAATTTAATAGTGGCGAGGATGGCAGAGCTATATAACTAGTAAATTCTTTTTGTATTGACGTGAGTCTCATGGATACTTAAAAAAATATTATCGACCATTCTTCTTTCTAAAAGTAGTAATAATGCATTTTTTGTTGTCATAATTTTTGTTAAAATTACTTTTTAATCTATTTGACTGGTACGATTGCAGTTGTTCATTAGGATGTTTTGTAAGGTTGTAGAATGCACGGGGAATAGCTCACCGACGATAGCTAACAACCGAAATGGGAGGATATCAGAAGAACAAATAGGTTTCGGAGATTTTCCATATCGTGCACTCATTTTTATGTATTTTTAGTGCAATATGTACAGAATAAAACATAACGAAGCTCTCAGCAGTACGAACATGCTCGATACACATAGATTGATGGGTTTTTAAATCATTTAGTATACATTTTTGAGAGTCTTACAATTTCATTGGAAAACATTACAATCAGTTTATTATGTAACGCATTTTTTCACTTAATCAAATTACTTGTAAATAAAACTTTTCTGTGAAGTTTTCAATATACCTTAAGTATGGCCTTAAGGTCAACTTAGTCTCCGACTTATCTGGCGCAGACTCGAGACGGCACTCAGCAATGGATTTAGCAAGTAGAGACTGGAGGCAGATGAGATCAGACAGGAGATGCTGCAGGATAATGCAATTCTGCTCCTATCTCCAGAGCTCTGCATCGCGGCTGGATTCTCCCCTGGAACAATATTATAAAGTTAATTTCACAGAAGTCTCGAGTTTTTCATTTAGTGATTTCTACGAATCGGATGACCGCTTTCAAGTTGAGTTTTAAATAAAGGGTTTTCAACGAATTCATCTTAATACACGTGCTTATCAAATTTAAACCTTCAAAATTTCTTAGAATGCCGATATTGATATCAAATAAAAGCGTGATTAAAAACGGAGGGCAAAAAAAATTATAAAATTAAACTGTAAATTTAAAAATAATGTAAATAGCACTTTAAAATATTTTTATAACCACTTATATACATAATTAGTGGTCAGTTGTACATATTATACGTTTATAAGGAAAATAACTAGCGAACATTGAAAAATGTATAAAAATATTTACACTTAATTTAGTACACAGTCGGTATTTTTACTTGGAAAAACTATTTTCAAATTTTTATATAATCCTTGTGGATGCTGTGTGGAGGATCTTTTAGAGGATAGGAAAGAGTGAACATAGATCTTGAAGAGACCCATGTTATAGGAGGGAGAAAATACGGAGGCCGGCAGATTATTCCACAGCCGAGCTGTTGAACACAGGAACGAGTCGTATAAGCGACACTTTCTTATGTGATAAATGTCAACCGTCTGCAAATATTGGGCGCGCGTTTGGCGTGTTTTCTGACTGCACCAGTGCCGAAGGGCTCAATGACGCTAGCTCCTCAGAGCATCTTCCATTAAAATACCAGTAGAATAAGAACAGCATTCCCACCTGACATCTGTGCTCCAAAGATTGTAATCCGTTTAAGGTATGCGAATCTATCAAATGGACTGCCCGTTTCTGTACAGAGTCGAGGGTTTTTTAAGATATTTGGAACTCCCGTTTAGAGGTGGCTGCTAAATTTTATAGTGGAGCCCACTTTCATTTTATACAGGGTTAGCAGTTGTCTACTATTAAAGTATCTGCGGGCTCTGTACAGTACGCCCAGTTTCTGAGAGGCTAACTTTACTCTAGCTTCGGTGGAGCTCCCATACTTGGGCTGGTTACTTAGGGTAACTCCAAGAACATCAATGGAGGGCTTGTTGGGAAGATTGCTTCCATTAAAGGAGACTTTATTATTGTAAATTAATAAAAATCTAAGTATAAATCACATTGATTGTAAATATGCTTTGGTAACAGGATCAAATTAACCACTGCAAAATGACCACCAGAGATTAGGTTAGGTTATGTTGTTTGTGAAGGCTTTTTTTAAAGTGGTTATATCTACATGGTGACCGAATAAGGATCTATTCACATCTACCGACACCGTGCAGTGAAGAGACGTATAGTGGCAGGCGCGACACAGAAGGGGGTATTCACATTATACCGTGCGTGAATGTGTTCATAGATAATGTAAGCTACTAATTTTGCCTTGCCTGTCACTTTACGTGGCAGTACTACACGGTCCGGGTAGATGTGAATCGAACTTAATTCAATACTAGCACACCTTTGACATAAAGTCATTAGAAGTACGTAAAAAAACCTACTTTTAATGACATTGTATCATTTTTTTAATTGTCTTAATTTATGCGTGTGTTGAAGAGTAATTACCCACTTTTAACAAATGGTACAAATACAATGTAACAATTCCATCATTAGTGTAAAAGTAATTTTAATGTCCTTTCTATGCAACGTAGTTGTTTTGTTATTACTTGAAGTCTGATTTTTATGACAAAATGTTTAAAAAACATAAAACATATTTTTTTCTACAAAAGGAAAATAGGTCACGTGTCGTTTTTTTTGTCAACAAGTACATTGCAACCCAACTGATATGAAATACAAAAACATGCACTCCGCTGCGCTACATGGAAACCGTAAACCAGGCAGTATTAAACAATGCGCAACACAAAATGTATTACACTATAGTAAGAACGTCACAAAAATTTCCACTTCGAATATTTTATAGCTGAAATTTCTCATCAAAACTAAAATGTCTTTTAAAAATCTCCTGGAAGCTGAATAATGTCTTTGCCAATCATATTTTAGAAACCATTCATTCTATTGATATAAAAGATTTAAAAAAAATACATACAAATACAACAGGTGTATAATTTGAAATTAACACAAATTTGAAATTTTAGAAATAAGAAAAGCTTTAATAGTGAATTAATTTAAATTAATAACCCCTTGAATTTATTTTCATATTATTATTAATAATAAAAACAACTTATTTTTTAATTTCGAATATAAATTTGTTATTCAATGTTTTATAATATTGTTTATTAACGTTTTTGATTAATTACTTACCTACTTTAATCAATTTTTGTTTACGTTTATAAATTGTCTATTCTTACATTATTGTGTTCTATGTTAATCATTTATCTATAGTTGATATTATTGTTTTTTAGTATTCTATACATTCCTGATGAAGAAAGCAACGCGTTCGAAACATGTTTACATGTGTATATTAAAAAAATGATAAATATCAAGTAATTCTTTTATGTAAAAACATCACTTCGCTGCCTTTGCAAAATGAAGCTAGCCGGCTGTGTTGAATCTCAAATCACCGTAAGTCTCCACTTTCGGCTGTGGTTGCTCCTATATTATGCAAACTGTATTCCTTTTCGGATGTTGAAACTACGTGGCGGGTGAACACTGGAACTGTGAACGTAAGAAAAAAAGAGGCCTTGTTTTGCAAGATATAAAAAACTTAGCTTGGCAAAACCCGTTGCGGTATTCAAATAATTCAAGTTATTTCAGCCAGTTTGTTGTAAGAAACCCATTGAAACGGCCATAAATTCTAATTTAATTATATAAAATAGGTTCCGATAGTGAGACACTGTTTTCAAAATTAAATAATATAAATTGAGATAATCGAACGTCTGGAATGAAAAAACAAATAAAAAACGAGTAGGCTGTCCTAGATATATATTGTCTCGAAGTTTAAATAATATTAAATGAAATATACACATTGTTTTAAACCACAAATTTATTTTTAAAACAGCACCAACCGATTTCACTTACCTCTCTTCAGGGTAAAATTTAAAATAAATAAAAATACATGGAGTGAGCAAATACATAATATATTTTCAGTTTGAGCGGTAACTTTGTGATGTTACATTATAACTTAAAAATAAAACAATAACTTTGTTTACATCATTTTTATTTGTTATACTATTAACTGAATTACACACGAGTTATAGATTGATAAAAAAAACAGGCGAGTGAAATGCCAAGGTTGGGAGGGGAGCAGGCACGGACCGGGAATTTGTTTATTGGGGATATTTTAAGAATTCGATTTTTATTGAAATTTATTTGATTATTGTAGATCTACAAAAAGCATACGACCGAGTTGACAGAAAAAAGTTATGGAAGGTGTTGTCCAAGTATGGAGTGAATACAAATCTACAGGCAATCGCATCTCTGTACGAGGGAAGCCTTGCATGTGTTAGGGCAAACGGTGATTTTACGGGGTGGTTTGACATCACAAAAGGTATTAAGCAAGGCTGAGTAATGTCACCGTGGTTATTCAATCTATACATGGATAATTGTATGCAAGAATTAAAAGAGGTGGGCTTGGGCGAAAAAATGAGTAGTCTGCAAGTATGTTGCCTGTTGTATGCTGATGATGCGGTGCTGATTGCTAATAGTATAGAAGATCTACAGTCCCTCGTATCTAGGATGAACGAAGTACGTATGAAGAATGAGCTAATGATGAATGTAAGTAAGTCTAAAGTCATGGTGTTTGAAAGAGAGAGTACGAACACAGTTTGTGTATTTGAGAAGTATGTTTACGAGAGATGGAAAGACTGATATGGATATTGAAAGAAGGGTGAATGCAGGAAAATCCATTAACGGAGGACTGAACGCGGTTGGCACAAACAAAAAGTTGTCCAAAGAAGAGAAGCTAGCAGTCCACAATGGAGTGCTAATACCAACTCTGATGTATGGCAGTGAGGCATGGAACTGGCAGAGGAAGGATGAAAGTAGACTGAATGCTGTAGAAATGAGATCTCTGAGACGAATGTGTGGTAAAACCATGTATGATCGTGTGAAAAATGTTGAGATTCGTAAAGAATGCAAGGCTGATGTAAGCGTAGTAAGCAAGATTAAGAAAGGGACGCTTAGATGGTTTGGGCATGTAGAGCGAATGAATAAAGAAAGGAGTGTAAGGAGAATATATGACGCGAATGTGAATGGAAGAAGAAGCCGGGGACGTCCAAGGAAGACGTGGCACGATCAAGTGAATCAAATACTTGAGTCGGGCCATGTCAGAAGTCGGAATAACAGAAGAGAATGTATGAGACGTTGTATGAAAGTGAATGAAGCAAGAAGTGTATGCCAAGATCGAGTTGTTTGGCGGTCAGTCCTCTCTGCCTACCCCTACGGGGAAACGGTGTGATGGTTAGTTAGTTAGTTAGTTAGTTAGTTATAAAATGATGTAATGACATAAAAAAAACACAGCATGTCAAATGAGGGAGGTATTAAGTAGTGGAAATTTTTTAGTTAACGATAAATATATCTAATACGGGACTGTAAGAATAATTTAGCTGATGATTAAGAATATTACTATCAATTTTAATAGCTTTCTTTATTTATAATGTTTCTAAATTATCGAATTTAATGCCAAAGCGATTTTTTTTATATTAGCGCCGGTGCTATGATTATAGGTATGATCTTTATAAATCGGTTTGTATTGATTTATAAATTAAATAGTGGTTTAAAAAAGCGTTACTTTTATTTAATAAATAAATATATGTAAGAAAAAAAAAATTGCCAGGTAATTATTATTATGGGTGAAGGCATCATCTTACTCTCCAGAAAACACTTGAAGACGATTCGTTTATATCATTTCTATAATGGTAGGAACCTATATAGAAATATGTATAATGAAAACATTTTATGAATTTCAGTATAAGAACCAACAGAGAAATAATATAAATAGATCCTCTGTAAATGGCTTCACCACAATTTTTACGATAGCTTCGGAAGGCGAAACAGCTGTCACGCATAATAATAATTACCTAGAAGAACTTTTTTTTATAAATAAACCGTTTTTATTGAATAATAATAGTTACCATGAAATTTTAAAAACTTTCAATAAAAAGACTGAGACCAGATACACAGCTTTATATTATTTTATTTTAGTACATAAAACAGGCAACATGCCCAAAACTCTCATACTTGAATGTTTACATAGAAATAATAATTAATAGGTACAATAAACTACAACAAACATTATTTTTTCTAAAATGATAATAATAATGAAAATAATGTGAAAGGTCGAAAACATATTATAAATTAGATGTATAAACTAACTCCGTATTGTCACCTGTGCTGATGGTACACCGTTTTGATACTACTTAATAAAGGGCATCATCACATTATCAGTTTGATATTAATGGTAAACCTTCTTTTTAAAATTGATTATTTGTATCATTAAAAATGTTTAATTCATTATTAGAGCAGTGTATACGAGTAGTATTGTAATTTCTTAATATCCACGGTAAAAGAGAGAAATATTCCGTCGTTATGTGATAGGCTTTAATATAAAAAATGTATTTTGATAGAAAGCAGTCACTTTGTGGTTAGACATATTTAATGAAAATAAAACAATAACTTTGTTTATAACCACGAGAATTTAATATATTTCGTAAACCCAGCTACATAGACATTGTTATACATAATACATCCAATCATCCTTTTTCTCATAAACACTCCGCGTTCCATTCAATGGTCCATCGTTTGGTCACGATACCGTTATCAAATACTCACTTTTCCAACGAACTAGCATTAATTAAAAAAATAGCGATAAATAATGGATATGAGTCCGATTTAATTGATACAATTTTAAGTAAAAAACGAAAACAAATAGCCACTAAAAACTTCTTATTCGCTAATCCACATAAAATAAACAGTATTAACAATCTTAGTTACCAATGGCGGCGTATTTTATTCAATAATCATTTTTCTTCCTGCAGTGTAAAAAATCTTCCTTCTGAATTAAGACCTGCATTTTATACAAATAATAATTTAGGTAAATTTTTAATCAACTCAGAAGATAAAGACGACAAGCTTAGTCACTCGGGAATATATAAATTAGATTGTAATGATTGTTCAGCATTCTATATTGGCAAAACAACACGCAATGTCAATATTAGAATTAAAGAACATCTTAGATGCCTAAATAATAACAGATTTTCAGAATTCGCCAATCACCTTATTGATAAAGATCATACCTTCATTCAAAGCACCGGTGCTAATATTCTTCACAAAAATGGTCATGGAAACAGATTAAATAATTAAGAATCACTAAAAATAAAGAAAGCTGTTAAACCAAAAATAAAATTCTTAATAATCAACTAAATGTGTCCAATAGCCCAATATTAGGTATATTCCCTATAATCTCGTAAAATTTCCCATCCCATAATCACCTGTTCAGGTATTCCTTTGTATTCCATTATGTACACTTCTGTCTCTTTCGCTCGGTTATTATGTCAGATTTCTATTTCATGCCATCTCATTTTTTCTTTGTTCTATGTTATGTTCTGTCTTATTCTATTTTGTATATATAAACACACACTATGTATTTTTGATCAGTTTAATTTTTGTACCCTGAAGATGCTTATGTTAAGCGAAACCGGTCGGTCGTAATAAAATTAAATAAAATTCTCGTGGTTATAAACAAAGTTATTGTTTTATTTTCATAAAAAATGTGTTTTACCCTCCTTGTTGATTTTATTATTGGTGTGTTAATGTTGATTACTGGTAAAATGTTTGGTGTATCAATTGATGCATGTATAATTTTGTACATAATCTTTAATCAAAAGAATAAATAACTTAGTTTACATCACTTTATTTATATACAATCAACATGTTTCATGAACAATGTTCACATCAATAATCTAATAATCTTTGTTCTACATATCCTTTAACTTTCTACCATCATTGCCAAAACATGTTTCCTTATGTAAAGCGACAGAATTCCTAGTATAGTCGCTAGTTTCTAGCTCAATAATATATTTCTTTGGGACGAAATAAATTTACTATTCTATGTTATTTCGTTTATTTTTAGAAAATGCGTAAAAGGTTGTGTGAGTAAGTAAAGTTGCCTCGACAGTCGAAATTTCAGCTATACGTAGGAATATATGTGCTAAATTTTAACGATTCAAGGGCGGTATGTTAACGTTATTTTAGTTTAAAAAAATGGAAACAATTCAGGGGACTGTGAATACTCAGTCATGTATGTAGAACTGTCGAACGTAGATAGTTAAATATTATTATGTAGAAAGATCTTCTGAAGAAAGCCCCTTTTTTCCAAAAGTTTTTATTTCATTTTAGAGTATTTGTAAAAGTCGAACGTAGTTTAAATTTTTCTAAACAACATTAATATTATAAAAGGGTTATGGTATTGTGCATGTCTCACTAGGAGAACCGGTGAAAAATGTGGTATTAATTGTTTTTGTGTTTAATTCGTAGATCTCCATAAAAAAAAATACATGTATTAATATACATCAAATTTAATAATTTTATTATTAAATAGCTCTCTGCGAGTATTTTACAAAAAAAAGTTATTAATTTTTAAATTTTTTTATATAAAATTAATCTAAATCAAATTTAATGATTTATTATTAAGTTCTCCAAGTATTTAAGTTTTTGTTATTCTGACAGCTGTTTCGGCGTTCAAGGCACAATAGTGAAAACTAAAATAAAACATTATTATATTTCATTTACATTACATTAAAAAAAGGGTATTTTTGTAAAATTAACGATTTTCTCAATTAATTTTTAATTCAGATTTAATTATACATACTCAATCCATATATAAATGTTTTCCTGTCTGTCTGTCCTCGATTTTCTCGAAAATAATTAGACCGGTTTCGCTGAAAATAGTACAATTTATTCTTATTAGTGTCGGGAAGGTTTAGAGAGTAGTTTAATGAAATCCAATATGGAAACCTGTCGCAACCACGTTTTAAAATTAGTATGAAAAACGTTGAATCCGCCATGTTGTATTAAGGTTTTCCCGTACTTATACCACTCTGGTTAGCCGCAGATTATATATTCAAAATAATTGGTTTGTTTGGATAGAATATTTTAAATGGAAAACACAATTAGGTACCTACTTTAATTATTTTATTATTTAGATATGATTTGTAACAATAAATGTTTGGAATGAAATAAAATTTAAAAATTAATGTTTCTTTGCTTCATTATTTTGAGATAGTAATAGTCCTCACATGGCATTACTTTCGCTATTGAATCAATTATGGCACCCAAACGACAAGCAAGAATTCGTAACTTCATAACTTTATTAAAAAAAAATAATAATAATCTCGATCAAGGCCGGGTACACATCAGGTAGTATACAATAAGAAAATGTTCCTTAGAAAGTTTTGGTATTTATAAGTGTGTCAATAAAGTAAAATGAATGAATACTCTATACTATGTAGAAATACTTATCTATAATAGTAAAGCGCTATTGGACTGAAATATCATCGATATTATATATCATCGATATTATATATACTCGGTATTATATATCATCGATATTATATATACTCGGTATTATATATCATCGATATTATATATACTCGGTATTATATATCATCCATATTATATATCAGGGATATTATATATCATCGATATTATATATCATCGATATTATATATCATCGATATTATATACCACCGATATTACATATCATCGATATTATATATCATCGATATTATATATCATCGATATTATATATCATCGATATTATATATCATCGATATTATATATCATCGATATTTCATATCATCGATATTATATATCATCGATATTGTATATCATCGATATTATATATCATCGATATTATATATCATCGATATTGTATATCATCGATATTATATATCATCGATATTATATATCATCAATATTATATATCATCGATAATATATATCATCGATATTATATATCATCGATATTATATATCATCGATATTATATATCATCGATATTTCATCCAAGTAGCGCCAATCGTGAGAGATAATTAAGTTAATTCATGCAGTACTGTGCTGTTTAATTAAAATATTATTTTAATAACACGTCTCTAGATGTCCTTGTTTTACATGGCATTAATAAAGTTGATTCAAACCGTTGCAAATTCAATTCCTTCCAAACCTAAAAAAATGTATGTGTCGGTATTTTCTGAAGGGATGTTTTATCTCTGGATTTGTGGATAGTTTTTTTCTTTTTCTATGGAAGTCATTCGGTTAGTATAGGCCTATAATATCTATGTTACTAACTACAGTATATAGGAGCAGAAGGTTGATATGTACTGCATTTTGAAGAATGTATAAACATATAAAATCATCATGTAGGCACTAATAAATCTCTTAGTATGATTCCTGCCGCCATCAATTGTCCCGACAGCCGATCCCCTGATAGTTGGCCCCTCGACCTTTCCCCCCCCCCTGACATTTGATCCCTCCGACAGTTGATCCCTCCGACAGTTGACCCCCAAATTAGCATTCTTTAATTTTTCTATATTTTTTTACTTATGGGCTAATTTTCTAAGGCTCAGATTTTCAGCGTTTGTGGACTGCATACCACTGCTCACTGCATACTCCTTCGGGGACTCGGTATTATTGCTAGTAAAAAAAAAATGTGTGTAGCGGATTTGTACTTAAGACGCTAGCAGATATAAGTACGAGTATATCAACTTTTGTTATTTGCCCGAACATTCTCTGTGCATACTTTACAAATGAGGACATTCTGCAGCCTACCTTTAGGGAATCAACTTTCAGAGGGATCAATTGTCAGAGGAATTTATTGTTGGAGGGGTCAATTGTTGGTGGATTAACTATCGGCGGGCCAACTTTCGGGGGATCAACTGTCATGGAACCATACATAATTTTATCAATTTATCGATCACAAATAAAACTCATTTAAAGTTCTTATTTTTTAAGTTTTTTTAAGTATTTTGACCTCGAGTTGGGTATTTTAATGAACTAACTGCTTCTCAACTGTCTCAAAACTTTTGAAATTTAAAGTGATTTGGGAGGGGTTAACTTAAACAAAAGAAATAATTAATTACTATTGTGGAAATAATTCCATACCGTAATAATTTTACACCATTGTAAAACCGCGTAACTTTGCCCCGGATGGGGTGAGGCAGACTGAAAGGCTTAAGTTTGGGCACCGTGCAGCAATTCCTGTCCAATTTCGCCACACTTCCGGACACTTTTATCCCTATTGATACAAGTCACCCCGCTCCACGCTAGTTCCCTCTAGTCCGGTAGCCGGTAGGCTGTCATTTCGCGGTGAAATATATTTGATTTAGTATGAATGTTTGGGTTCTAGTTTGCTCAGTGAAATGACCCAGCAATTCTGTAGATATTGTATTTTACATTATTTGGTATTTGTGTCCCTTGTGACAGCTTTAATGTCGTTTTGGTGAGGTTGGTCGAACTATAATTAAATTCAAAATAATATGCCGAGGTCATTTTACAAATGTGTTTTATTTATATCCTGAAATTCGTAAACGACAGATTGATAATTACTAAATGGAAAACTATAAAATAATATATATTAAAGGTATTTGGGGTGCCAAAACAAATTCTTGAATTGTTGCGTCGTTGGCTCATAAAGCTGAGTGATACGTAACTCAATCTTATCAATATTACTCAAAAATATTATTTTATTTTTTAGTATTAAATTTTAAATGCATTTTTTTCCTCATAGCACTAAGCAGTACTTATCAAACACATATACATAATCTCTTTATACTTAATTATTATACTTTTTTCTAGATATATTACAATATATTACAATACCATGTTAATATTTGATTTTTTCCCTTCTATTTTTGTATAATGCCACTTAATATGAACTAAACTTGTCGATTTGACTTTCCTAAAACGGGATTTGTTCCTGGTTGGGCAATCAAAGCTATCTTAAATTTTATTGTTAAATGATGTGTGTTTAAAATAAATAAATATTATTATTCAAAGAACTCAATACTGACTGACCGAAAAATAAACCTTCAACCACTTGTTTTACAGCTTGGACTTGCCCCAGATTCCACTACTATCTTCTGGAAATCTTTAAGAGGATTGGTCAGGTCTTATTGAATTTTTTTTTTTTACAAATAAAGAAACATTTCACACCTATTTCCTAAATGGATACATATTAAGTTACCCTTTCAAAATACTTATTTTTTATTTAGGTACATTGAACAGGCAATATTCGCAAACCTTACATACATCCCTTCGGCACCGGTACACAGTCGGGAAACACGCCAAACGCTCGCACAACATTTGGACACGGTTTATATTTGTCACATGAGAACGGGTCACTTCTACGACTAGTTCTTTTGTTCAATAGCTCGGCTGTAGAATGATCTACCATTCTCTGTCTCCTCTCTCCTACAACATGGGTCACTTCAAGACCCAGGGTTACTCCTTCCTATCCTCTAAAAGACCCTCCACCCAGCATCTATAAAGATGATATAGGCCTTGATGAAATAATTTCCTCCAGGGCCTCCCGTGTGGAGTTATTGTAAAAAAAATAAAAAAGCAATAGTCATTTATAAGCGAATTAAATTAATTATATTCAGGAATTAAAATAAAAAACTTTTAAGTCCTGAAAATGATTCAGTCGAATCGAAACTATTCGACTTTTTTCAAAAAAATAAAAACGGATTAAAAAAATGTGTCTTTTCATTGATTTCATCATGTTAATCCACAATGTATTCACTTATTGAAAACATCTAATTAATAAGTAACTACATACAACAATCATATTCTGGGAAAAATTATAACAAACAAAATAAAAATAAAAAAACAAGTGAAAGATCGAGAAAAATATTATGGGTAAGTTAGTACCTAAAGTAATACCATATTGTCACCTGTGCTAATGGTACACTGTTTTGGTATATTAAGTTAATATTTTGTGGGTAATTTAGAAAAACTACCATATTGTCACCTGTGCTAATGGTACACTGTTTTGGTATATTAAGTTAATATTTTGTGGGTAATTTAGAAAAACTACCATATTGTCACCTGTGCTATTGGTACACTGTTTTGGTATATTAAGTTAATATTTTGTGGGTAATTTAGAAAAACTACCATATTGTCACCTGTGCTAATGGTACACTGTTTTGGTATATTAAGTTAATATTTTGTGGGTAATTTAGAAAAACTACCATATTGTCACCTGTGCTAATGGTACACTGTTTTGGTATATTAAGTTAATATTTTGTGTGTAATTAAGAAATACTTTATTTATTTGACTCATGAACCGGATATTTATGCTTGTATTACAAAAAAATAATATTATTATTTAATATAAATATATCTTGTCTAATGTGTCTTCGGCAATCTTATTTACACACAAAATAAGCATATACCTACAAAATAAATTAAACTAATTTAATGCATTACCCGCATCATCTTCTATAATAACAACATTCAAAATTAAATAATTTAAAAAAACTTATTTTTACTTAGAAAAACTATTTAGTTTTTCTGGATTGTTTACGGCATTGCTTTTTACACGTCTGAGGCTTCATCCTCCAATATTGTTATTAAACTCCCACTATTAGGTAGTTTGATAATGGATTCGAATGCCAAAACGGCTTTCAAGTAATTCTTCAACAAATTAGCAGAAAAGAATGTTAAAAAATATCGAAATTTATTTTTAACGTTATTAAATTATTCTGTTCTATCATCTATATTTTTATTTATTTAATATAAACACATGCAAAATATTTTATAGTACAGATATACCTTAATAGCTAATTACAAAAACAAAAAAAGAATGTATTTATCAAAAACTACCCAACTCAATTGAGAAAGATTTCTCGTGTTTGATTTGAGCAGCACCATGTAGCGACAGTAATGGTAAGATAGAAATAAAAGTACATCAAGAATGTAATATGGATAAAGTTTGTGTTGTTGTACACGATAGATACTACAAAATACAAGAGTAAAAGTACATTTTTTTTTTTTTTTTAACAGTAACTCCACACAGGAGACCAAGGAGGAAATAATTTCCCTCAAGGCCTATATCATCTTTGGGGAGACATGATAATAGAAATACAACAATAGGGCTCATACAAGATATAAACATAACAAATTTTAATTTTAGTCATATTTCGAAAGACCTGATCGAATATTTCCATAGGATAGGTTTTATTTTTTTTATAATTTACGTACATTATTTACAATTTACATTTAAGAAGAAATTAAAACTTGTAATTACTTTTTGAGTTATCTATTAATTGTTTGATTTATGATTTGAAAGAATTACAATTTTTTTCTGTTTTGATGGGAGGGCATTAAATTGTTTATATTTTGATAGGCGTAATGGAGTTGAGAAGCACTAATTCTAAATTTTGGGATTTCTTAGTTGCTACGCGACGTGGTTGGTTACTTATTTTTGTGGAAGATGTTGAATTGAAATGGTCTTTGTGAATTTGTAACGACGTGATCATTTTGAAGATTTTATTTAAACTGAGGACTTAGGTTAAACATCTGTGCAGTTGGAAATATCGATGGTTTTCGCAGGATGACTTTCAAAATAATCTCTGTATCTTTTTAATAGTTAAGAAGTTAATTTAAAAGGTACCACCCTAAACGATTATACCAGATTGTAAAATGGATTGCGCAGGGGAATAATATATTGTTTTTATCATATCGGATGATAGGATGTTTCCTTATCAAATGAATATGTAAATAAGTTTTCTTACTCTGGTTACCGTATTTTGTACTTGTTCTTTCCATTTTAGTTGACTGTCTACTAAAAAACACTGTGATATTTTATGCAATTTTTGCCTGTGATGGGTAAAAATTTGGCATCGTCGCATTCTTTTTTATTTGCACACTGGGATGAATGGATTTTGATGCAAATATTGTTTTCAAAGTTTTTTCTTTTAAAGAGAATGGGATCAAATATGTTTTATCAGTATTGGTGACGAACCATGTATTGAGTATATTAAGATTTAAATTTGCTATTCTGATTGTTTCCTTTCATGATTTTCCTTTTGTGATCACCACAGTGTGGTCTGCATAAGATATGATGTCTCCGACTATGGAGAGGTTGAAAATTTTATTTACATATATAATAAAAAGGATTGGACCGATGACAGTACCTTGTGGTATACTAAAGGATGCGGTTTTAGGTTCACTTAACGAGTTATTAATTTTGACATATTGAAATCTTTCTTTTAGATAGCTTTGGAACCATGATAGCACTATTCAGTCTATTCCAATTTCCTTTAGTTTTTCGATGAGTTTGGAATGTGATATGCCGTCGAAAGCCTTGCGGAGGTTTATGAAGACATCAAAACACCTTTCTCTATTATCTAAATTTCGCATTATTGTTGATGTTAATTTAGCAATCGGATCCTGAGTGCTGAGATTGTCCCTAAAACCGATTTGGTTTGGACTCGATATCTTCTTCTCTTTTATGTATTTTTTGAGTTGTTTCTTCACAATTTTTTCATAAATCTTGATGCTATGTTTGATGTGAGTGCTATGGGACGATAGTTAGAAATATTTTCTTCATCACCAGATTTAAAAACCGGGTTGACAATAGTTTTCTTGTAGTTGTTCGGGAATATACCCTTCTTTAGACTTATGTTTATTACATGAGCAATAGGTTTGCTGATTAGCTCCCGAACGGCTTTTAATGTTGTCACACTAATATTGTCATACCCAGGGCTTGCTGATGCTCTTAAACTTACTATAGAATTTTCCATTTCTTTGTCAGTTACTGACGAAAAGGTCTGAAAACCTTCATCAAAAATTGGATTTTGTTCAGGTTGGTTTCTTTGATTATTGTCTAAGATATATTTCGAGCAAGATTGGTACCGACATTTGCAAAATAATCATTAAATATATTACCACAATATTTGAATCATGTGTAACTTGTAATATGTTTGCTATAGAGTTATAATTTTGTAGTAATTTTAGTTCTGTCATTTAGTAATTGTAATTTATAGATTCAAAAGTAATCCTAGTTTAAAGTTAACATATCTTAGAATTTTTTTTTGATCTATTCAATAGAATCATAGTGAATTTTATAGTGAGGGGACCACATAGAGGGATTATACTCAACTTGACTAAGAACTAAGGAGTAGTATAATAGTTTTAATGTTGAAAATTCCTCAAGTATCTAGCATATCTACTTGTTTCTGACCTAACTATTATTTTCAAAATTTTTAATGGTATCATAGACTGCCCTGATACAGTCAGCTTAATTAAATTTAATATTCCAACTAGAACTACTTGATATAAAATTTTATTCAATTGTTATAATAATTTCAGGACTGAGTCATTCAAAAATTCACTTGTACCCAGACTTCACGCAGAAGGTAATATATTTTCAGACATAGTAGATATGTTCAACTGCTCAGAATACAAATACAAACAGACGATTATCGCATACATCCTGAAAAATTATTAAGATATGTGTCTAGAGCATAGTGAATGTGAGGTATGTTTTGTATATTGACCTCTGTTGCTAATTATTTTTAATGGTACTTACACTATGTTTTTCCTGAATTTGTTCGCGAGTCTAATTAAAAATTTAGGTATTGTATTTCGTGAAGGCTATATATTTCATCAATGTACCTAGTGTGATGTGTTTTGCTATATGAGTATTGAAATTAACAAAATACGTAACAGCCCATATAGGGCGTACATAATATACTAAATAAATAAATAGCACAATTGTTTGTACATTAATCTTCAACTCTGTATTTGACCCAATGAAAAGTTGGCAAACTCTAAATGAGCCCTGTGTACTAAACATGAAATTCCCCATTAAAAACTATTTTTGATAAATACTGTTTGATATAATATTCGCGTCGCATTCGTTCCCAGTGAAGTTTTAATGGAGAAACTCCGAGGACTTTCAATAGTTGGAAAGTACGTAGTTAGTTAGCCTTAAGCCAGAAGCAATGATCATATAAATTGATGGGATAGAAGACAAAGAAACCGCTCTGTAATTATTAAAATTATTGCATTAAAAACATTACGATACAAAACCCCCCTAACTTCATATTGAATACAAACTCAAAACTTTCTAGATCACTTGAAAATCGGGTAAACAAAACGTGATACGCGCTTAATGCTATTAAATATTGAGATGAATTGTTTGTTTGCAGGTATTATTATAAAACTAGCATATACAGTAATTTCATAAGTTTCTTGAACGACTTGAGATTTAAACTTATAACGAGTAAATAAAAACTTAAGAAAACACTTTTTTCAATTTTATTCGTATTTTATTTTTGACCGTGACCGGTTTCAGCCTATGACGGCTATCTTCAGACTGGTACAATTAATTCTTTAACCATGGTTTATATACAATTTTGGGAATTCCGGGTAACAAACCATGATTTTACTTAGATTTGAAAAACATAATCTAAGTAAAATCATGGTTTGTTACCCGTGATTCCCAAAATTGTATATAAACTATTAAAAGTTGCAATATAGAAACTTTAAACCTAGAAGAACAATTTATTCCATTTCATATTTCATATGTAAATCTGTCAACAATCAACTCATGTCAACATTTGAAAGCATTACGTGCTAAAATATATATTTTCCCCAATTTCTAAAATATTTTAAATTGCATTGATATCTCTTTGATATCTGCGTATATCATTAACATTATTTAAGCGATACTATTATATGGTATTAAGTCTATCCTCACTGTAACAGAAATATACCACGTTTTTCGTATTTTCGTACTCGTATGAGCCCACTGGACTGTACAGTACAGTGTGTAGGTACAGCCCACTGGGAAGTATGAAGAAATGCAATTAGAAATTTGATTATTAGGGATTAATTCTTGGTACTGTCAGTATCGCCCTGGTGAAAGATCACAATTTTTTGAAAAATGACCAGATCTGAATATCCAAGTGCTTTCAACCTTCCTCTATCCTATCTCTTCCCTTGCCCACTTATTACAGTCTCACAACATACCCAGACCAGGGATGCTATAGTCCCGCTGGCTCCGACAGGAGGGAGAATTTGGGGACTTTTGCGCGGTTTCACAAAAAAATAGTTGTTCCTCCACTAAATTTGTTAGGAAACGCCTGCTTACCGCTTTATTTTATGAACATATGAGGTATTTATTAACAACCGATTAAAGTACTCAAAATTATTCTAAAATTTCATCCAAATTCAAACATTTCATAAGTTCAAAAAAAGGAAGAAACTTAATTTTCACCACGGAAAAGCCAACCAAAATGACATTATGACTATTCCTAAATTTAAAACTGCTTTTATATATACTGCTCACTGTGTTATATAATACTCTTTCACCTGCCATAAAAAAAAAAAAAAAAACAGAAAAAGCAAATGATTTCAAAAATCAAATCAAAAACTGGCTCAAAGAAATCAAAGAAGAGGAGTTATCCGGCATCTTGAAAAGATCTTCGTAGGACCTTAAAAACAATCAGTTTTTCTAAGCAACCCCTAGTGAGAAGACATTACAAATTGTCTTATTATCTCTGTAAAAAAATATAAATTTATTACCTAAATAAAAAAAAAAGTATTGAAGGTAAATAAAAAAAAAATAAAAAACTTGTATTTTTTTAATCTATGAGTGTGGTAGAAAGAGTGTACGGCACAGTATGCAAACACATAAACAGCAGAGTTCATTTCCTCATTTGGGATTTTTTTCAATCTCCGGCATCTTTACGGTGGCATTTATTCTAAATAAATGCTTTGACCTGGTTTCTGCCATGATAGAAAATGTTCAGTTGATTGAATGACTCCTTCGAAAGAACGACTCGATTGAAAGAGGGCAGTCGCTTTCCTAGAATTTTCCCTGTCAGAAGATACCAACGTCTCATAGATTTATTACAGAAAACATTTTCACAAAACAACTCAATGTCCATCCCAACCATGTGATATTTTAATTAAATTTTTTTATTCAAATATCTTATTGAAGAATATAAACCTCATTGTAATATTTTAAAATCATTCAATATAATATAAACAAATCTCAAATGAAATATGAAACAATGGAGATACTGAAAAAAAGATAAAATTTGCTTCAGGGACCTCTCAGTCTGTCTGGGACCTGCAATAAAAATTGATTATTCACTCTTGACTTGTAGAAAAAGTCAGTAGCATCCGATATAATTTTTAAAAAATTCGATGGGTATATCTGAAACGCTATATAGATTGCAAATAAATACGGGTAGAATCTTACAATCAATATAGAAAGATAGCCGCCAAATTTACGGGAAATAAATGAAGATGATTTAAAAGGTCTTAAATCGAAACATGATGTCGATAAAAATGACGGAGAGCAATGAGGCACTCCCTCAGTTGGTTAGAGCGCAGGTCCCGTATAGACCGAGAGGTCCTGGATTAAAAAGAACCTCTACACAGTATCGTCAAATACGAAATAGGCCTAAATATTTAAAAATTAAAAAAAGAATCTCTAATTAATACATATTTGCAGCATTCGATACCAGATGCTGGTAGAAGTAAAAATAATAATATATACTATGTATCTGTCGAAATCTTTTATATCCAAGGTTCAATTTCAAAAGCATAACTTCGCCATAGCTTAACGACCATAAGCGTTGAACGAGCGGGTTTACAGCTCAGGGGCGGGTGTTTGAAATGTTATAAAGGTCCCGTAATTTGAATCGTCTGGGGGACATCTCGTTAAAATAAAATAAAAAGCTTTCATCTCGGCTTAGCGATTCAATTTCATTTCAACGTGTTTCAATTGAATTAACCCCTCGGGAACCGAATTTATTCCCGCGGTGGCTATAAAAGCTCATGCTGTAATGTAACAGTAATTCTAAAAATATGTGTATAATGTTTTTGTTTAATATCAATACATTGTTAATAAATGACGCCACAAAGCGAATACCAATCTTTTGAAGAAATTATAATATATTGTTAATTCACATTAAAAAAAAAACATTAAAATAAGCGTGAGAATGTCGCTATTTAGCTTATGATTTGCCTTTGAGAAACATATTGAGAACCGGTCAATAATAATTGTGGAATTTATGTTAAAATGTATGTGTAAGGATATGCCGGCAAATTCTTTTTTTATTATTTTAATTACAGTGAAAATCTATTTGCAACACGAAATTTCAGTATCGAAAGATTTAATGAAAAATCTTTTACTAACTAGCCATCAAGCCGTTTCCCCATAGGAGTAGGCAGACAGGATGGACCGCCAAACACCCCGATCTAGTACACTTCTTGCTTTATTCACATTCGAAAAATTCACTAAAGTTTTTCTGACTTTTGACATGGCCAGAGGCAAGTATTTGATTTAGTTGATCGTGGCATGTCTTCCTCGGGCGTTCCCGATTTCTTCTTCAATTCACATTCGCGTTATAAATTCTCCTTTTACTCCTTTCTTCGGTAATTCGCTCTACACACCAAAACCATTTTAAGAGTCCGTTTTTTAATTTTCCTCATTACACTTAAATCACTCTTGCAATCCTGGCGAATCTCATCATTGTTCAGACGATCGTACATGGTTTAACCACACATTCGCCTCAGACCTAAGAGATTTCACTTTTTCAGCATTCAGTATACTTTCATTAACCCTCTTACCAAAACGTATATTAAATTAAACTGGCAATTGAATCAAGATTTTAAAACATGTCGAAATGTTTAAATGTCCCGCGAATTGTTAGCACAAATAAGGGAAAAGGTTCATGAAAATTTTAATTGACATGTTGTATTATAAAAAAAAAAACAAAAACAGACGGTACATGTAGCCCAGTGAACAGCTTTGTGACTTTACCTCTAGAGGTTTCGGGTTCGATATACGCTGTGCTGCAAAAATAAAGCTACATGATTTTAAAAGTAATATTATGATGGCATTAAAAAAATATGTCTGATTATTTTATGGGAGAAATAATATTGTTTGAAAGCAATATTGAATAAAATCAATACGGCGGTCTCAGGGGTAAATTGTAATTTGACCTCGTTACTGGATAAACGAACCTTATTCTGTGCTATCTAAAATTATATTCAATTGATCTCTGAATCAGCATGAAAACAAAAGTTGTACAAATTTCAACACAAAAGGGTTTTAAATGTTCTGAAATCTTTTTTTTGTTTATTTTTTATTGATTCATCAATATAAAATAATTTTTTCTACAGATTTTAAATTTATTTTTCAGAAACAAAAAGTTTTTGATACATATTTATATACAAAGGACGTTTAACAAAAGGTAAGCCAACAAATTTTTTTATATTACCAGTGGTTAAGTACAGATGTTTTATTAGAAAAAAAAATAAGAAGGAATGGGGGAGAGGAAGAGGAAGGTAGGGTCGGGACAGGAGATGCTCTCGATACATTTTATACTCGTGCATCATTTTATGGTCGTACGTATTACTTCGGTTCGACATTTTGAATGGGTCTTGTGAAGAATATCGATATTGTGGAATTGTACGTTATATTGCGCACAAATACGGGGAATTGGAGAATTTATCTTAAGATTGGTCCTGCGTGCGGGCAAATATAAAAAATTGGTTTGTCGGGTTGGTATTGATGGTATGTGAAAGTTTATAAAGTTAACGAGCTCTGGCAAGTCCAGGCTATTATTCATAATTTAAAATAACAAGATTTGATCAAATATTAAGCGTCGCATTTGAAGCGTGATAAAGTTGTGGGATTTTGAGGATTCGGTATTATTTGAAAAGTGTAAATTAAATTTTTAATTTATATGCTTAAAGAATTAAAGTTGAATGCTTTCGATTCTTTCAATATGGGCTTGGTATATCAGTGAAAATAGTGGATAAAAATGTGTTATATTTAATGACGGTAAAATAGGTTTTGCGAATTATGAAGTTATGAGATTTTTATATGAACTTGGGTAAAACGACCGCTCGTATAGTCACGAATCACAATTCAGTACAATTCACAATTTGAATGGCAGTGCTGTTTACTGCCGCATCTATGATGCCTAGGACCGTTCTTGTCATTTTATGAATTGTGAGGTTTTTCGGTCGGACGGCGAGATTGTCAACATTTAGACTGCTCGTAACTTCGGTACTATTAAGTATTTTTTAAAAAATTGAAAAGTTCTGTCCTCAGCATACTCTAATTAATAAGATGAGTTTATAGATAACACGATATTTAATTTCATTGGTTTACAATTTTTTTTTTTTAATAATAATAATAATGAGAGTTAATTTCTATAGCGCAGTTTGGGAAGGATCATCTCAAGTGTGCTTTACACTGACGAACCCAACCTAATATAATTGTAAAATAACAGATATACTGCATAGATTATCTGTCGGTATAGCAAATTAAAATTATAACATAAAATATTCATGAACAGCAGACTCACTTACATGCACAATTTAAAATAAAGTAGTGGTATGAATAATCCAAAGTAAAGTACCCATTTCAAAAGAGCAAAAAAATCTACATAAAATAATCTAACCTAATACAATTAGAAAAAAACATAAATATATATGACATGTTTAATCATTGTAGAAAACAATATTAACATAACCTAAATGAAATAAGAAAACGGAAAAAATGACAGAAAACAAAAAGATTTCAGTCGCATTTGGGATTGAAATGATGAAAATCCCAGATGCGACTGAAATCTTTTTATTTTCTGTCATTTTCTCCGTTTAATTATTTCATTAGGGTAATGTTAATATTCTTTTCTACAACGATAAAATATTAAAATGAGGTTTTTAAATCTCAATAAAAATAATTAATAATTAAAAATTGAATATATTACACGGATGCAACTAAAAAAACACAATTTAAAATAATCACTATTAGCAGACTCATTTAGATAAACAGGTATTAAAATATAACAATTTAGAAGATAGGAGTTTAAATAATCAAATATATAGTTGGTACTGATGATAACAGAGCAAGAGAATATTATATGACATTATGTATATGTTTTTTCACTGGATACTATGGGCATTGAATAACAAGGAGAAGAAAACCGCAACTAAATAAGCTATGTAGGATCAAAAGAAAAAAAATGGCCTCAAATTCTGTAGTAAAGTTTTCTTCCATGAAAGAAGGGTAGATAATTTGTTTAATTCATGAAGGCAGGTAGGGGAAAACTTTTTTTTTGTGATACCATAAAATAATTTCGGTGTCCACATTTTTAAATCATTTTTTTTTATTTAGTATAATATTAAAAATTACAGGTGTTTTGAAATTTTTTGACCATCATACTAGGTACATGCCATTTTGTTTTTTTTGCAGTAACTCCACACAGGAACCCCTGAGGGAAATAATTTCCCTCAAGGCCTATAAAATCTTCGATCATGCTGTGTGGAGGGTCTTTTAGAGGATAGGAAGGAGTAAACCTAGGCCTTGAAGAGACCCATGTTGTAGAAAAGAGGTAACACACAGACCGGCAGATCATTCTACGGCCGAGCTGTTGAACACAAGAAAGAGTCGTTCTCAATGTCAACCGTATACAAATGATGGGCGCGCGTTTGGCGTGTTTCCCGACTGTGCAACGGTGCCGAAGGGATCAATGACGCTAGTTTCTTACACATCTTCCATTGAAACACCGGTAGAACAAGGGTAGCATTCCCACCTGACGCCTGTGCTCTAAAGATTGGAATCCATTTGTTAAGATATGCGAATCTATCAAACGGACCGGCCGTTTCTGCACAGAGTCAAAGGTTGTGGCGGTCGGGATGCAGTATTACAACACCTAGCTGTGTATTTTATAAATAATGACTTAACACGTAAGTAGTATCTAAATGTATGTGTAGTTTGTTAAAAAGAAAAATTTTTAAATTATATTATATAATAAAATATTAATGGTGTATTTGTTTTCATACGAGGATTATCAATTTTAACATTTGCACACACATTCTTAATTATTCCAATATAACAGCGTTTTAATAGAGCTTTTGCATAATGGAGTGCTGATACCAACCCTGATGCGTGGCAGCGAGGCATAGAATTGGCAGAGGATGGATGAAAGTAGACTAAATGTAGTAGAAATCATATCTCTGAGATGAATGTGTAGTAAAACCATAAATGTGTGTATGAAAAATGTTGAGATTCATAAAGAATGCAAGGCTGATGTAAGCGTAATGAGTAAGATTAAGAAAGGGGGCATTTAGATCAAATGAACAAAGAAAAGAGTGTAAGGAGAATATATGACGCGAATGTGAATGCGAAACGGCGTGATGGTTAGTTACTTAGTTAGTTTGTATTAATAATAATAATAATTGGATTACTTCTATAGCGCCGTTTTCGTGAGAAAATCACCTCAAGGGCGCTTTACAATTAATTAAATAACATATACAACCAATACCTTACAGTTAAACTTTAATTACTAATGGCTTATAAGTAAGACTTATGGCTAGGGACTGACTACTGAGACTTATAATTAGTGACTTACATCTATGGCTTATAGGTAGTTACTTACCAACTAAAAGTTATAGCTAGTGACAATTTAAACTTAAGTAGGCATAACTAGAATAAAAACCTAACACATATATAAACCTAGTACCTATTTAAAACTAATACACTGGTTACCGAATGTTGAACTATCGCAACTTAAATGGGTCTTAAATGGCTCCCGCTTACCTATCGGAACTATGCATCCCTGAAAATTCCAATTCACGACAGTCAACTCTTAGATCAGCGACGTCATCGGCATTGTAAATAACTATAAATATTTGTAATTGTAAGTAAGTATTATTGAAAATCTCAAATAAAATAATATTTCAAATAAATACCGACTCTTCTTTTGCCAATAACCTTCCAATAAATACAGTATCATTGACAAATGGGATTTAAAAAGAAACTGCAATATCAAGCAATGCGCAATGTTTTCTAATATTCTGTCATGTGCGTACAAAATCATATCTTGTCTAGAAAAACCTTTTTTAATTTAACGTTTTAATCTGGAGTTTTTTACCAGGTATATTTCCTTATCTGTTCGTACATAATAAGATAAACCCTAGAAAGTAGCATTTGTACAGCGCCCTCGAGGTAATTTTTCACAAAATGGCGCTATACAAGTCATCCCAGTATTATTATTATTATTAAACTTTCAACAAAAACTTTTGAATATGAATTTTTAAGCATTTTCTTTCATTTATATATCTATATATTTATTTTTATTGTTACCCGTCTCAGAACAGACATTGTCTTGTGAGACGGGTAAAGTACATGTAAATGTTTAAATTTTATGCCAATAAACGCCCGGGTTGCCGGCAATGAAGATAAAAAGAATGAGTTCAGTGTACAAATAAAATATAAACATGTAAACCTTATAAACCAGAAAATGATGACAACTATTAAATAAAATATAAACACAAATAAAATATAAACATGTAAACCTTATAAACCAGAAAATGATGCAACTATTAAATAAAATATTAACACAAATAAAATATAAACATGTAAACCTTATAAACCAGAAAATGATGCAACTATTAAATAAAATATTAACACAAATAAAATATAAACATGTAAACCTTATAAACCAGAAAATGATGCAACTATTAAATAAAATATTAACACAAATAAAATATAAACATGTAAACCTTATAAACCAGAAAATGATGACAACTATTAAATAAAATATAAACACAAATAAAATATAAACATGTAAACCTTATAAACCAGAAAATGATGCAACTATTAAATAAAATATTAACACAAATAAAATATAAACATGTAAACCTTATAAACCAGAAAATGATGGCAACTATTAAATAAAATATTAACACAAATAAAATATAAACATGTAAACCTTATAAACCAGAAAATGATGGCAACTATTAAATAAAATATTAACACAAATAAAATATAAACATGTAAACCTTATAAACCAGAAAATGATGCAACTATTAAATAAAATATTAACACAAATAAAATATAAACATGTAAACCTTATAAACCAGAAAATGATGGCAACTATTAAATTTGAAAAAAAAACAGTATATTGCTCATCTCCCTTTGTCACTGATTTCCAAAAAGACGAAATTACCCATTTGTTAAGATTGTCAATTTAAAGTGAAAATTATTTTAGTTACTCGGGTATAAAGGAGGTTTGATTGGCGCTTAATATTTATAAATATTTCTGCTTAAACAGTTCGATCGACCTATTCTCTAATTAAGATTTTTTCAGTTAACTAAATTTATTAATATTTTGATTACTTTTTAAGAACAGAAACAATGTTCTTGAATAATGTTCTAAGACAATATTGACAAATCTTACATTAATTGAATATTCTTTCTAGACTTATAGAAAAGTCAATAGATATAAATTAAAAATCGGATAGGTATATCCGAGACACTATGTACATTGCAATTGTATTGGTAGAACGTTAAAATTATCATAAACATAACAACCAATAACATGAGATTTTAATCGAGGATAATATTGACAAGCCTTGAAGTTCTGGTATGATATCGATGAAGATGGAGTAAAGACAAAAGTAAAAAAAAGTAAAGTGGCGTAAGCGTCTCGTTAGCTCAGATGGTACAGCGGTTGTCTCGGTAAGACAAAGGTCCTGGGTTTGATTCCCATATTCGACTGATACTTTTTATTTTCTGTTGTTTTTTTCTGTTTCGTGTTTCATTTGAGATTAGTTAATATTATCTTCTTCAATGATTAAATATTACAATGAGGTTTATAAACTTCAAAAAGGTGTAAAAATAAATTGAACAATAATAACGTCTTATTATATTTATTTTTTTACATATTCCTAAAAAGCATTTTCTTTATGGCTTGTCATAATGATAATATAAAGTTATACATTTATTTTGAACCGCTTCAATTTAATATAATAATCTCGACCGGTTTCGGAAGTAACCGTCCTGTCACGAATATATTAAAACTAAACTACGATAAAAAATAATGATAGACATACGTGAATACTTATTTGTTAGAGTGGGAGTCAACCAAAAGGGGGAGCGGTAATTAGTTGTTTTTTTCGGAAGAACAAAGCGATTCATTGGAAAAATATCTAAAAGGGACTATACGATAGATTTACTTGGTTATTCAATTTACTATAAATAATATTTAGGGATTTTATAATTTCCAGTACTTCTTACTTATATTTTTTTTGCTCTTATTATTACGGTGAAAAATTTGAACTCCTTTTAATTCTTCTCAATTTTTAAAAAGATACAGAAAGAAAATTTAAACAAAAAAAATGGTTGCTTATCTTACTCTCTTCATTTACGAATTTTTGGTTTTTAATAAGAAGGTATACTTTATTTTTTCTAAAGGAACTTTTCATTTAAAATTAATGAAACGTAAAAATTTTCGCTCCTTTTCTTCGACATTGAACTATCATTCATTGAACCCCTGTTTCTTTTTATTGAAAAGTTGCAGGTGAAGTGGCTTGGACGTGTACTCAGAATGCTAGAAGAGCCACTTGGAACTAAGATGGGGATGGGTATAATTATAAAGGAATGACGCCCAATAGGTTGCCCTACAGGAAAAGTAGCTCCAGGGGCTGTGTAAAGGAAAACTGAGTTTGCGATAGACTGAAGCCGCCGAAGTACTGCAGAACAGAGGTTCCTGGAGACGCCCCGATTCGGATAAGAGAGAAAATTATATTCGTGTTTGGGAAGATGGTACAAGTAAGTACTTACCATTAAAAATATGGACGTATATAGAGGCAGGGTGAGCGTTATTCGGCGTGCACGAGTAGTTCCCCGCGTGCGTCGCGCTGGTGACGGGGATGGTCAGGGAGCTGGTGCGCGTCATCAGGTCAGTGCTGACGTTCACGCCGAGGTCCATGTCGAAGTTCACCATGCGGCTATTGTGGTACCTGGGCAAGAGCAAACAATTTTTAATTATTTGCATATTTATAATTTCTTTAAAAGGCCCGCATTCACTTTGTGGGGTCATTATATATTATGTATATCCATAAATAACCAATGTTAGTAAATAGTGGAGAAATATATTGTTTTTAAATAATAATACCTCAAATTTTATAATTAAAAACATCTCAAATACTATCCAACCAGCTTTTTATACTAATAATAAATAAAATTATTATAATAAAAAAACACATAAATTTGTTGTAGACCACTTTTATTTTATTAAACTCTACCGGTGTCGGAAGCACCCTTCCTTCATCAGGAGAATATTAAACAAGACATATAAATTTTAGGTGTTGGAGTGGGGGGTAAGCAAATGGGTAGGGGTAATTGTAGGATTTCCGGAAGAACCAAATTAACTTATCTTTTAGTCCCATTCTTAATATTTTTCCAATAAATCGCTCTGTTCTTCCTGGAAATCCTACAATTACACCTACCCATTTGCTTACCCCCCCACTCCAACACCTAAAATTTATATGTCTTGTCAATATTCTATATCATAAGTTAGTTTTAATATTCTCCTGATGAAGGAAGGGTGCTTCCGAAACCGGTAGAGATTTGATAAAATAAAAGTGGTCTACAACAAATTTATGTGTTTTTTATTGTAAATTATGGCGAGCCACAAAGTTAATGCTTTTTACAAATATGTAAAATGATTATATTTTAAATAACAAAGATACAGATAATATTATAAATAAATCGGGGGTATATAAATTAATTTGTGACAATTGCTGGTGTGGCGTGTAAACAGCCACATCGAATAATGGGCTTTATACCCTATATAATGTATGGAAGATTTACAGTCCTTCGTATCTAGGATGAATGAAGTATGCATGAAGAACGAGCTAATGATGAATGCAATTAAGTCTAAAGTCATGGTGTTTGAAAGAGAGAGTACGAAAACAGTGTGCAATATAGTTGTGAATGACGAATACTTGAGCAGGTCGATGAGTTCGTATATTTGGGAAGTATGTTGAAGAGAGATGGAAAGACTGATAGGGATATTGAAAGAAGGGTGAATGCAGGAAACTCCATTAAAGGAGGACTGAACGCGGTTGGCGCTAACAAAAAGTTGTCCAAAGAAGCGAAGCTAGCAGTCCACAATGGAGTGCTGATACCAACCCTGATGCGTGGTAGCGAGGCATGGAATTGGCAGAGGATGGATGAAAGAAGACTAAATGCTGTAGAAATCAGATCTCTGAGATGAATGTTTAGTAAAACCATTGTGTATGAAAAATGTTGAGGTTCATAAAGAATGCAAGGCTGATGTAAGCGTAATGAGTAAGATTACGAAAGGGACATTTAGATCGAATGAACGAAAAAAGGAGTGTAAGGACAATATATGACGCGAATGTGAATGGAAGAAGAAGCCAAGGACGTCCCAGGAAGACATGGAACGATCAAGTGAATCAAATACTTGAGTCGGGCCATGTCAGAAGTCAGAAAAATTTCAGTATTAGAGGTAAGGAACACTTAAGGTGTTTAAATAATAACAATTATTCTGAATTTGCAAATCGTCTTTTAGAAACCAATCATTATTTTGATATAAATAACCGATTAAAAATTTTACCTACAAATACAACCGGTTTACAATTAGAAAACTTTGAAATTTTAAAATCAGAAAAAGCGTTATTAGTGAATTAAATTTAATTAATAATCAAATATTTTTTCAATAGCTATCTCGTGAATTTATTTTCATGCAAATATTCATAATAATCAGTTATTTTTTAATTTCTAATGTAAATTTGTTATTCAATGTTTTATAACATTTTTTTATTGTCATTTTTGTTTAATTACTTACCTAATATAATCAAATCTTTTTTGGGTTTATAATTTGTCCATTCTTACATTATTGTAATCTATATTTATCATTTTTCTATACTTGAAATTATTATTTTTAGTATTCTGTATATTTCTGATAAAGACAGCATCGCTTTCGAAACACAAAATACATATGGGGAATAAAAAATAAATTTAAAATCATTTATTTTTTATTTATTTATGTCCATTTATAAATGTTAACAAATAAAATTGAAAAGATACACACATATTATAATAGATAATATAACAAAAAAAATAAAATAATAATTTGACACTTTTATCAAAAGTTAAATACTATTTTCAAATAACCTAGCTCAGCTTTATTAAAAAACCGCATTGCATGCTTATACTGTAACACTGATGTATCAAATATGTCAACAGCATCGAAGTATTTGTTCCCCATATGTTGAATCCGTCGATTAGGGGAATAATATTGTGACCCTGAAGTTGAATTGTCACAATAAAATTGTAGGTACTATCTTGTCCTACCAGATACATTAAAATGCAATCAAATATAGCAGTTCCGGGTATAGAACATTGAATTAACAATCTTCAAGAAACGCGATAGTAAATTATTCTACGTTCAGATAATTTTATTAAATTCAATTAATAAAGCAGATAATCGTAGTCTATGCATTCTCTAGGAATGCTTATTCTAAAGTGTACGTATCTTAAGAATTTATGTTGGATTCTTTAAATCGTGTGAAAATGAACTTCATAATTAGGAGGCCAATCTGTAATTGTATTCGATATGACTCTTCACTAATGACACATACAATGTTTTTATAGTATTTATTAATAAATTTTAATTGGTTAACACGAGAAAAAAAATATGAAAATAAAAAATAAAATAATGGAATAGCTCAGTGGATTAGAGCGTAGGTACCATGAGGTCCTGGGTTCGAGTTCTAGTTGCCACCGTTATCTTTTTATTTTCGGTTTCATGTTTCATTTTGAGAGTTGTTAATATTAAATTCAATGATTAAAAAAAAGGGAAGAATAATTGATCTCTTCGGAAATTTAATCCAAGTGAATAAATTCTTCAATGGAATCATTTCTTCAGAGAAGGCCATTCATCAAACCCCCAGGTAATTTTTCTAATGCATTTTATGTAACGATTTTCTATTTTGATTTATATATGCATTGAATTATAACGGATTGTAAAAATAGCTATATGCAACTTTTATTTTATTATTACGTAATGGCCTACAACCACTGACGTTAGAATTACATAAACATGCCTGAAGCAAAATCTACCCGTACCGTTTTGACGTGGAGGCAAAGGTCACGTGATATCCATTTTGGCACAAGCCCGGGTACCCCTTTTTTAAAATAAACTCGGCTATCATTTGCACGTTGACTGCCGTCTAATGATCATCGGAAGATTTTACGGAATAACGCATTCCTATGCATTAAAATGGTGTCAAAATAGAAGTGATAGTGAGAAAAATCTCAAAATAATATCACATTGCATTCCGCAAGAAATCATTATTTTCCTCAATTTTAAACATCAATAATTCTTAAAAGTTTTGTAAAACAATATTATCAAACCGAAATGACGACGACGCAAAAGCGTTGATGTCGTCGTTTCGTGCGGTAAGTAAATGATTAAATATTTTTAAGAGGGCCAAATAAAATATTCTCTTTACGAAAACAAAGCGAACTTTTTTTTATCTATTGTTGTTTTACTTAAATTTGCGGTTTGAATTAGTTTCGTATATTGGCTCACTACCTACGGGAAGGATGTTTGCAATAAATTCCATATAATTGTAAAAAGGACGAGTTGATTATTAGCAGATTTTTTTTTAGAAGAGTAAATACTAATACTTTTGCGGTGCAATACGAGTTGTCTGCATAATATTGGGATTTATTTATTAGCAAATCAATTAAAATAACATCCCTCCGGGCCAACCCCTCACCCTGCTAAATCTGTCCCTCACTTGTTGCACCTCTGTTGATTCTCTTCTCTGTACCTACAACCTTGTTCATTGAACCTCGTAATCTTTTCAGTTTGCAGGAGGTTTAGAGTTAAGTTTAAATACATTAAGCTTACAATATTACTACCTAAGGTACGAAGTACTGCCAAGTAAAGTGTCGATATGGTCAGCCACCGTTTAGCCCCTCTGCAGCGGTTGGGTTGTACCCCGGGGCGATGGGCACATGTATTGTGCATTGTGGGGTAGAGTTGCAAATTTCATACGCTACTGTGGATGCATAAAGTCCATATTATGATGGTCAGCGATGGTACGAAGCTATATTAACTCATCAGAATCCATCCAAAATGAACACACTTATATGAGCTATTCGTCTTGTTAATATTGTTTGGAATCAGCAGAACTTTTTGAAGGAAAGTTATTATTTATTATTAAGATCATCATTAATATTTTTCGGACACTTACCAAAATATGTATGAAGGCGTTTCTGTTGCTTTGAGGACGACGCATTGCAGCCGCAACGTAGAGCCTGGCTTTAGATACTTCTCTGATGGACCGGAAATTTGAGCTCTGGCCTCTGAAACAAACAAAAATCAATTAAAAATTTTATTCATTTATTGATTTAAAATTATCTTCTCGAAATATTTTAACATAATTACGAAAACCTATTTAAAAATTTAACAAACTTAACTTAACGTAATTTATAACCCGTACATACAAACATGTACAATGTGATCTTAGAACGGGGTGCCCCAGTAAGGTCACAATTTTTTCATCTTTTGTATAATATTATGAAATAATTAAAATAAATGAATATCCAACCAATGTCACAAATAAACCAAAACGCAGAAAATCTTCCCAAATAACGGAAAAACTCGAAAGCTGAATTCCGGTAATATTAAATTAGCACTTTTGTGTCAGAAATTTCAAGGTCAACAGAATTATTTTCAGGTTTTACAATAAGGAATAAGACTGCCATCTATTTTTCTAAGCCAAGAATATTCCAAAATGTATAAATTCTTATATTATTGGATCTTTCTACATAAGTGCTTACATCCCGACAAACCGATTTTTTTATTTGCCCGCACGCGGGACCAATCTTAGGATGAATTCTCCAATCTCCATATTTGTCCGCAATATGACGCACAATTTTACAATATCGACATTCTTCACAATACCAATTTCAAAATATCAAACCGAAGTAAATTGATGCACGAGTATAAAATGTATCACATAAATAATTTTAAAGATACCCTCAACTATCAATGAGATATACAATCAAGGAGACCATCATATTTGTTCAATAGACAATCTAAGAAAAAACAAAATAGCGTAAATACAGCTCTTTAAAGTACTTACTTTTTTTAAACTACCCATAAAGTTTCTTCGAAAGATGTGTAATGATTTCGTGGTGTAATTATTAATATAATGGATAAGAATAACTTTTTTCAAACCACTGTTTTTAATGTATAAATATGTTTATAGTTTATTTTGATGAGGGAAGTTTTGCTTCTGATACATGTAGATCTTTACATATTAAAAACAGTGCCTTAAGCAAAACACGTTTAGTTACTATACATACGAGTATAAAGTATTTATTATTTGTTTATGATGTTAATTCTATATAATTGCTACAATCTCAAGTCACCGAAAACATATTTCTAAATTCCGTTTAAGTAAATCGTGTGCTAAACAATATATTGCGTACAACAAATTCGATGGGGAATTAATTTTCAAATTACACTGAACTCGATACGTGAAGCCTACCGCCACGTGTTGGTGATTATATTGAAAGACCCGTGAAGTGGGGTTCAGAGGATAAAAGTATATATTTAAATTTTTGGACGAAATTTTGACGTGAAGTGAATTTATCGAAGGGTATGGAGAGAAACAACGAAATACAAATTATAAAGCAAAAGAATTATAATTCAATTCGATAAATTTTATTTCTGGTTGCCTGCTTGGTTAATATCGATATAGTTTTTGAAGAGTTTGCAAATCTAACTTGCATGTATTATTGTACTCCTGAGTGAGCGCTGGGCCCGAGCTCACTCAGTACCATGCCCACACGTTAGTTAATTTTAGTTTTATTTTGATACCATAATATATTATGTTACTTTTGCTGTAATTTTATATTATTTTTATCGTATTTTATCATATAATTTATATGATTTATTTATTTTGTACAATACGTAATATGTATGTTTGTAAATATATGGGACGTGTGGGACTGCACTAACCTACCAACATCCTGGAATAAAAAAAACTTATTTTTATTATTATATCTAAAAAATCATTTAAAAAACATTCTCATTAAGGGAAGCTTGAGCTGAAAATATAGTAGATATAGCGTTTCTTTGTGTAGATTTATTAATTTATTATTTTACTTAATTTATAATTTTAATATAATTAGTGTTTTACAAAACTGATTAGTTAATTTGACTGTTTGAATTCTCCCAGTTTATTAAAAAATATAAGAGTGTGTACTATTTTGTAATTAAAATGTGAATAAGTCAATTTGAAATTATTTTGCAAATAAATTATCGAACTTAAACAATTTCTTCCAAAAACGGTTTACGAAAATCGTAGTATTAACAAAAGACCAGTCAAAATATATTTGACCTTTCGAATTTTTATTGAGATATTCGTTTATCTACTGTTTTTTAAGAACTACCAATCATTTCAGTTAAAGACGTATCGCTTTCATTTCACTTTCATGGGAAAATGAATCACCAGATCTTTTCGTAAAAGTCGGATATGACGGAAACATAACTTTCATTAGAGAAAAATACGATTTCTTGTCGAATTCATTCGACATATTTTAAATGAGACTTGTCATCGCTAACTGACATACCTGGAGTTTTTTTTTCTTGGAATATGAAACGATCTATCCTTCGGCATTTTCCAATTACCTCGATATGAGAACTCCTCTCAGACTGGCGTAGCCAAAAATAAAACAAGAATAAAAAAGACAAGAAAACTAGCTAGAAACAGAGGTGTAATAGAATGGGGCAACGTATAAAAAAGAAAAGGATGGAACGTCAAAAATATAACTGAAAATTAACTAACTAACCCACTACCTGAAAATTTCCCACTTTTTTTAAATTTTTTTTTTATATGAATACCGCACAAGAGTCCCAACTGATCCCAACCGTCTGGAGCCAGTGAGACTATAGCATTCCCATTTTGGGGAATGTTGTGAGGCTGAAGGTATTGGGGAGGGGAAGGAGAAGGGGAAGAGGAAGTTGGGGAAAAGGGGAAATACCTGGCTATTCAGATCTGGTCACCAAACACGGCTAAAAGCCATTTCAAGCAACGTTTCAATTCTGAATGGTGGTCTTTCACCAGGGCGATACTGAGAGTATCTTCCACTCTGGAACGTGCGCAAATATACTATATATTATTTTTATTTAATTAATTGCGAAACAACACAAATTAATTAAATAAAATTTGTTTGCGCACGCCGGGATTTGAACCCGCGACCTTCGGATTCGTAGTCGAGAGCCTTACCCCTCGACCATGGAGACTTCTTCTTAATCCTTCCCTCCTTTGATGTTCTGTCTCTTTTCTTATGTGTAGTCCCATTATATTGCATATAAACACATCCCTGTCTCACTGTTCCATTGTTTAGTTTTATATTTTATCTCGCTCTTATTAGATCTTGCATGTCTCACCTATACTGCCGTGGTAAGTAAAAACACACTAATTACTGAAATTAGCAAACATGAGTTGAATATGTGAAGTTATTAACTACCGAATTTAATTTGTTTTACATAAGATATAAGTTAATATTACTCGTTTTTAGTACTTAAAAGAGATGACATTGTTTTTAATATTATTGCGATTTCGTCGCTGCTGTATTTTTATCTACCATCTTGAAATAAATTCTCTTGCCGCACTGTCTTTCGCTCTGTGGCGGCGTCCCTTAATCTAGATTTGTGTTTGAGTGGAGTTTGTTCGTTGAACTTTTCGTGTTTCCATTGTTATGAAAGCTGTTTTATGTTTCAGCGCCCTTGAGGTGATTTTTCACTAAAACGGCGCTATATAAATCATCCAATTATTATTATTTTTATTATTATTATAAAATATAAATGCAAAGTGGTAAATACCCTAACGAAAACAAATATTTTAATAGCATTATTATTAAGGCTGCAAGAGTTTTAGGTTTTATTTTTCGTTTCTCTTCTCTCGTCTTCAGAATTCTTACAACGTCTTTTTTCTATTAGTGGTCGTCATACAAAATCATAGGTATTCCGATGACATTAAGAACAAACGAGGTGTTCGATATTTCTAATTACAAAAAAATGACTATTATGAAAACACGTTTCCGTAAAACATTCTGTTTAATTCTGAAAACGAATAAAACATCCAAAAAATCTTTATTGATGTTACAGAACCCTTAAAAATTTGCTTTCATAATCGAATTACATATTTTCAGACGTACAAAAACGACAGAAAAAATAAAACATTATCAACAGGTATTTTCACAGTCATCATGTTGTTTTTTTCTGTCTAATAAACTCTACTTAACTCTCCTGTAACGTACGATGTTCCGTACTGAAAATATGCAGGTTACTTTCAATTTACTTACAGACAGTTGGAAGTTTCAGGCGCTAGGCTCAAGAAAGCAGCGATGTACATTTTTATTTCAACAATCCAACATTTTTAAACGACTGCGCGTCCTATTTCACTCAAAACTTTGTTTTGGATTTGAGGTCAAAATATTTACTTTAACTTAATGATATTTATATGGAATTTTCGTGATTTCAGAGGCAAATTTAGTAATTATACGACGATATAATACGATATAATAAATACGATGGTTTAGCGAGACTTAATTATCTCTACCATGAGTTAATAAAGGCTGTTATTTACGGAGAATTTCATGGGAAAAGAAGAAGGAGTAATGCAGTTGATGAAATGTATAACTTTTACACTTGGAAGGCATGAAAAAGAACAGTAAGTTGAAGTTAGTTCCCAAATAATTACTAAATTTGCCTCTGAAAAAACGAAAATTCCATATAAATATCATTAAGTTAAAGTAAATATTTTGACCTCAAATCCAAAACAAAGTTTTGAGTGAAATAGGACGCGCAGTCGTTTAAAAATGTTGGATTGTTGAAATAAAAATGTACGTCGCTGCTTTCTTGATCATGCATATGCATCACAAATATAATCAGTGTTAGCAACCATAGTGTTTTAATAAAACAAGTAGCAATTACCCATCCATGTATAGATTTTCCCACCACATTCAATTTTTTCAAAAGTCTAAGATGTACAACATTGGGCTGATTGAGGACTTCCTGGAGAACACAGTTACTTTAAACAAATCCTAATGCTGTTCCGGAATAACAAAAAAATATATATATACTGGTATATATATTTTCGTAAGAGGCAATTACTTTGTGGTTTCATATCATATTAAATCAAACGAACACTTTGTTATAATCTACAAATTTATTGACATTTTGTTTGGAAGTTTTAATTTACCATGTACTTTTGGTATTTTTGGATTAATAAATTCGCTACCGGTTTCGACACAACCGTGCCATTGACGAGCGGTCTTAAAACTAACTTAAATTAGACAAGTACAGAAATTAGGTGAGGGTAGAGGGAGTGGTGATTTGGAGGGGGGGTGGACGGTGGGAGGAGTCAAAGTTAATAGGAAACATGCTTAGTAAAGGTGATTTACAGGGAGCTATTATCTTGTTTACTAAATTAATTTTAGATTTAATTTTTTTGTTGATTTCTAAAGTTTCTAAGGAGCACAATTTAAAATATCTATCAACATTTGAATGTTTAAACTTAGTTTTTTCTCTATTGAAGCTATGGCCTGTCTCTATTAAATGATTAGCAAACTCGGAATAGTTATTATTCCGTAAACAGAGTTCATGTTCTCTGATTTTAGTTTTAAAATGTCTAGTAGTCATACCTACATACTGTGCATCACATTCATTACATTCTAAAGTATATATTCCGCTTTTTACCCATTTATTAGAAATGTCCTTGTTGTTAATTAAATTTTTTAGTTTGGAATTAGTGTAGAAAGCTGGAGAAATGTTATCTGGTAATAAACGGGATATTTTTAAAGATAAGTCGCCTGTATAAAGAAGTTTCTTATAAATTTTGTCGTAACTAGATTGGCTGTTATTATTTCCGCTATAAATAAACCTTTTTGTGAAAATTTTTGTTTGTTTTTTATTAACTAAGCGGTCAATTAATTCAGGTTTATACCCATTGTTTAGGGCTATTTGTTTTATAATGTTAATTTCGTTAATATAATTTTCATTGCTTAAAGGTACATTAATGGCTCGATGTATCATTGAGTTGAAGGAGGCAAGTTTATGAGACAAAGGATGAAGTGAAGTAGATGGTATAACACAGTCAGTATTTATAGGTTTTCTATAGATATTAAAGACACACCTATTAAAAAGTTTAAATTGTTGTTATCATTATGTTCCAGCGTAAATTTAATATTATGATGAAGGTTATTAATGACAGTAAGAAAATTATCCCAACAAAATGTCTAGAAATTGCTATAGTGAATAGTGAATGCCGAAAAAATACAAGAAATTACAAATTTATTGTATTCTTACGACAAACGGTTTCGCGTAGATCAAGCTGCGTCAGGGCAAACATAATGACTAAACGAAATATTACAAAGTTATCGTACATATACGTAGGTATAGAAAAAGCGTGAGATAAAGAATAATAAAATATTAGAGGGCGGTAACAATTTGAAAGTATTTTGTGTTAGAGGGAGAAAACAATAACCTATATAGTTACACCAGAATCTCTACATATTCAAATTAATGTTTGTCAGTGTGTCTTCGATTTCCTCGAAAATTACTACACCGGTTTTGCTGAAAATAGCACAGTTCATTCTTATTAGTGCCGGATAGGTTTAGAGAATAGTTTGGATGAAATCCAATATATAAAACTGTTGCTATAGTGTTTTAAAATTAGTAACAAAAACATTGAACCCCCGATGTTGTATTGAGGTTAGCCGATAGATAAGCCACTCTGGTTAGCCACATATTACATATTAAAGACGAAGGTATATTTGGGTAGAATATTTTCAAAATTGAAAACACAAGTAGGTACTTACTTAAGAACTTTATTATTTAGATATGTTTTGAAAAAATAAATGTTAGAATTGAAATAAAATTTTGAAATAAATGTTTCTTTGATTCTTTGTTTGGAAATAGTTACTTTCACTGTCAAATCAATTATGACATCCAAAGGATAAGCAAGAAATTACAATTTCATAACTGTATGAAAAAAAATCCAAGCAAGGCCGGGTACACATCAGCTAGCGGTAAATAAAACAGTTTAATGGAAAAATAATGAAGTCATAAATAATATTTTTCCTAAATGTGCGTTGAAGCATCAATTCTGATAATGTCAAAATATAATAAAATAGTGGTTTTTAAAAAAACCCGTAAAAAATGTTTACATATTTTTTTCACGTTTTATGTTTTACTCAACAATAATTTTATGAAACGCCCCTGTCTTCCAGTTACAGTTCTTACGTCACGGGAAAATATTCCCATTCTTGGCTTGCATATGAGTTTTTTGTTTTTATTATCCTTGTTCCGGTTTTTATTCTCTAGTTCAGGAATGTCTCATGAAGATGTTTGGTTTTTTTGGCAGAAGATTTTGGCTTTGCTTGAATACACGAATGGCTATTAAAATGAGCCATGGAATGAAATAAAATTGTAAGTACCGTCTTTACGGGTAGTTGGGGTTGATTGTATGAATATGCAATTTTCCCAGTAGTAATGAGTTATAGTGTAAAACCTCCATAGTGTGTTTTCAGAAACATCGGAAAACATAAAAATAACCATAATACGAAAAAAAACGTGTACATTGCGATTTAAGAGCTAAAAATTTTCTGGGATTGGTTGGGAGAATTGGTAACTGGTGATAAGTATCCAGTGAAAAACCATGTATAAATATCGTATAATTTTCTCTTGCTCTGTTGTTATTTGTTCCTTGATTGTTTATTCCCTTAGCTTCTAAATTGTTATATTATAATATCTAAAATGTTCATCTATTGTGTTTTTAATTTGCGCGCATGTAACATGTAAGTTATTTTCTAATTATATTAGGTTAGGTTAGGTTATTTTGTGTAGATTTATTACTCTTTTGATATTTGTACTTCATATTTGATTATTTATACCCCTTGTTTATTCTAAATTATTATATAGTATTCTCAATTGTGTATGTATGTTAATCTGCTGTTTATGAATATTTTATGTCATAGTTTTAATTTGCATATATATATATATATATATATATATACTATAATAACAGATACACTATGTAGCACATCTGTTGTTTAATAGAAATTTACCCTTATTATTATTATAAACTACTTTTTCACAATAGAAAGAAGATCGAATAAAAATGTTGTAACATAATTATTTAAAAGAGTGGATGCAGCCTTCCATGACAGCCGGATAAGTACCAGATTCTTATCTATGGTCAACAACTCTACAAGCAAGATGGAGGGAGACGTAAATTTACGAGAACTGTGAGGTCGAGAGTTTTTACCGATACTAACGCTGTAGAGATTTTGTTGGCTGTTTGCTGTTTGCTCTTTACAGAGTAAATCAAGAAAGGATGCCGGAAGGTTTTATTTCCTTTATCCTTGGAGAAAAGGTGCCTTTTAACGATTTGAAATAAGTCACCACCTTCATATATAGCAGCCTCCCTTAGGGCAAGTCCCTCAGCAATCCTCAGGTGGAGGATTGACTAATTTTGAGAATCATTTGGAGTACTTCGGAGCAGCTGTACGCGCTGATGGGAGCCACCAGGGAAGTTGGATGCCGACGCTGGACCAACGATAAATTTCAACAAATATAACTGTTTTTTGCCGCCTCTTCTATCTTAACGCTTTACAAAATTTAGCTTATTTACAAAAACGGTTATTATATCATCCCCCCAATGTCTGAAACACAACATTTACCACGCTCGTCCCACCGTATCCTGGGAGGAATTAAATAGGTCTCTTGCGGACTTACACAGGAAGGTTGGAGTAATATCCCATTGTTTGTGTTAAAGAGGCCACCTTCTAAACTGAACCTTACAGAGTATCGACGAATGGACTACAAATATTGTTTAACTTATATGTATTTTTAAGTAATGGAGATCATAAAATGTAAAACGTTATAATATATTATATGCAGATGATACTGTTTTGGTATTTGCTGGTGATACTTGGGATGAAACTTATGCTAATTGTGAGTCAGGATTAAAGACTGTTAAAAAGTGGCTTGATCAAAACCTCTTAACTTTAAACACGCAAAAAATGAAATATATTACTTTTAGCATTTCCTCCGTAAGTCAACCCTCTGTTCCTTAACAATGGATTGTTGTGTGCACGAGTGCAATTGTCAATCTTTGGAAAGAGTAGACAATGTCAAATATCTTGGCTCAATTATTGATAAATATTTAAAATGGAACGATCATATTGCTGTATTAACAAACAAAATAAGAAAACTAGCCTATATCTTCAAGGCTCTAAGAAATATGTTGGACCAAGTTACACTAAAAACTGTATATTATGCTCTTGTTCAATCTCATCTTTCATACAATATCGTATGTTGGGGTTCATGTTCCAAGACTACCCTAGAGTCCTTAAATGTTGCTTAAAAATTAATTTTAAAAATAATGTAAAAGAAATGTATTTTATATTCATCACACTTATTATGAAATCACACTTATCACAGTGAAAGTAAAATTATGACAGTAAGGCAATTGTACATAATACAAGCTCTTTTTAATTTTTTAACAATATTGATACTGCTATAAGGTCACAAGTGCATAATACTAGAATGGGTTCTTCTCTAATGTATAAGCCGGCAAATAACAGAACATCATTTGGACAAAGGAGTTTTTCTTGTAAAGCTCCTTTGTTATATAATAGGCTTAGTGACAACATTAAAACTATAGACTAGATAAATTTATTTAAAAAAATGGTCAAAAAGTCTATGTAAGCTGAAAGTGGTGATCTCGCTTTATCCATGTTATCCGTTATGTTGTCATCAATGTTGAAACTATATGTGCTCGATATTATCATTATTATTTACTTATTATTACCTACATATTTCTATTTACTTATAATTTATTTTTTTACTTTTTATTTACATACTACCATTTGCATATTTTTACTTTTATTAACATATTATGATTTACCTATTTTTATTTTTATAATTATCTACTTATTACTATTTACATAATTTTATTTACTTATTAGTATTTACTTATAAATATTTACTTAATATTTAATGTGTATTATTACATGCTTATTACTATTTACTGATCATTATTTACTTACTATTATTATTTAATTATTATTATCTGATCTTTATTATTTATTTACTATTATCTATTTACTAATTTTTTTTTCATATATTATTGTTTGCTTATTGAAATTTACGGATTATTATCAAATTGTGTTGCCGCTCATCTCAAGACAGGATTCTCCTAGTGAGATGGGTGGCTAATGTTTTTGTTTTCATAATTAAATTTAAGAATAAATAAATAAATAAATATTTTCAAATTGTTCAACTGTTCAGAAAAGAAAAACCAATCCTTAAAATAATATTGTCAATCAACTGTAGGGCCAAGTCGGATAGCAAAGGCAGAAAAACGTAAAAAAAGGGACTCGATGTTTGCATGGCAAGTCTCTTTTAAATCTTTAATCTGTAATGATCTCCACTGTCTGAAAATAAATCATTCAATTAACTACCAATTCCTTTCCTGTAGTCCAACAACACAAACAAGCACTTCCTGGATAGTACTTATCTATATATAGTCCACTGAATAGACAATCAGATAGAAGTATTACGTATACCGACACACCATACCACACAAATATAGAGGGGTTTGTATCTTACTTTAAACCAGTATTATATAAATTATCTAATAAAATTATGGGGAAACGCACACATTACAAACTTACAAATAATAAAGAATAAAATTATAAAAAAGCCGTTTAATTATTACCCAGATACCACATAAAAACTATATCATGAAATGAACTTTGCTGAAAATCAGAAAACTGCATAAATATAATATATGCCTTTTAATCTACAAAATGCAAAATGGGCTTATACACACGAACACAGTATTTAAAAAAAACACAAATATACGAACACTACGCAAGACAACATAATAAATTGTACACGAATACAGTGAAGACTAAAACTGGTAAAATAAGAATAAGCCATGAGGGTGTATAAACAATCTTCTTTTCGATAGCCTGAAAACGGAGAATCGAATAAAAACAATAAAAAAAAACAGTTAAATCTTCGAATGAGTGAGCAAAATAACAATGTATAATATGTGAGATATGTAAATAAAAAATAATAATTCGTATATACTCTTAGTTAAGTAATATAACTTGTAAAATAATTCGTATATACTCGTAGTAAAGTAATATAACTTGTAAAATAATTCGTATATACTCTTAGTTAAGTAATATAACTTGTAAAATAATTCGTATATACTCGTAGTTAAGTAATATAACTTGTAAAATAATTCGTATATACTCGTAGTTAAGTAATATAACTTGTAAAATAATTCATATATACTCGTAGTTAAGTAATATAACTTGTAAAATAATTCGTATATACTCGTAGTTAAGTAATATAACTTGTAAAATAATTCGTATATACTCGTAGTTAAGTAATATAACTTGTAAAATAATTCGTATATACTCGTATTTAAGTAATATAACTTGTGAAATAATTCGTATGTACTCGTAGTTAAGTAATATAAGTTGTATGTAATTAAGTGGAGAGTGGGAAATAACATGCATTTTTTTAATTGAAAATAGGATAACTTCATAACTTTATTCCAAAAAAAAATATCCTGAACAAGGCCGGGTTACACGGGCCAGTATTAAATAAAACAGTTTAATGGTGAAATAATGAAGTCATTCATAGTATTTTTCTTATATATGCAAGCCATAACGATGCCAATGAAAATTCAAGAAAAATTTCGATATTTGAATTTTTTTTCAATTTCACCCAAAGTATTAACAAATTGAGCCTACTTTGACCACCTGGAGACGCCCACAATACACTTCTATCGATTTATCTCTTCAGTGCTTAGATACGAGTATAGTCAGCCCGGCAAAGGTAGATAGCTTACCGACAACATTGAGCTGTATAAATATACTGGTGGGGGGATGCGACGAGACCTGGCACTCGTACAGTCCGGCGTCTCTCTTCTGGACGAACTTTATCTGCAAAGTCCAGTCCTGCGAACAAAAAAACACAACGGTTAGAAGAATGTAATATTTGGGACGTGTGCTGGTCAACCGGATGGTAATACTAGTTCCCTTCGCTCGGAGGGAGACAATCATTCGTGGTGGTTCTGGAACCTGTTCACTATATGTTACAGTTTCCTTCTGATTGTGTTTATATCCCATTTATAACCAATATGGGTATGGACACAAGTATTAACTAAGAAGTTAATATTTTACTAGTGTATGTAGTAAAATGTAATAAATTTGTGGTTATAATCAATGAAACAATCAAACTTTGTTGTAACCACATTTATTTTTCACGCCTACCGGTTTCAGAACAACCAGTAATTTTTGAGTTTAATTCTCCAAAAATCTCCCTTCTAATATTTAATCGGATTTTTCAGGAACACTAAAGATAAATACTATAAATTGAATCACTCCGGTATATATAAACTAAATTGTAACGACTGTTCCTCCTTTTATATTGGAAAAACTAATTTCGATATTAGAATCAAAGAACATGTAAGATGTCTTATAAATAATCATTTTTCCGAATTCGCTAATTCACATTAATAGTACAGGTAAACGCTTAGATAAGTTAGGAGCCTTGGAAATTAAGACATCCCTTAATAATAATGATTCTATTATTAACAATCAAATAAATTCATCTTACAGCCCCATTGTAAATATTTTTCTTATCACCCCTCCCTCAATCTCCATATCCTCCCCCACCCTTTACTAATTCCTAGTTACGCCCCCACCCCCACTGTGGTACTTATAATGTATGTTCTGTCATAATTTTGCAACATTGTTTAGTTTATACTTTGTCCTAATGATAGAACGGTTGTTCCGAAACCGGTAGGCGTGAAAAATAAATGTTGTTAAATCAAAGTTTGTTTTTTTCGTTTAAAATTCATTTTTGTTTGTATTTTATAAAACACGATTATTTCTATTCATTTTGCTTTTTTATGGAAACGTAATTAACTTTGTTTTTTCCATTACACAATTTAAATTCTGCGCATACATTAGAATAAGAATAATTAAATCTATTATTAAATTTTTTTGCAAATACATTTAATCATGCTTTATCAATGTCCTGTTTGTGTCTTTAGGAAGTGAATAGATTAACAGTTTCATGACGCGAAATTTCTCATTTTCAAAACTATATTAAACGATTAATTTATTTTAAATCCGTCACTAATTTGTTTCACTTGTTCCAAGCTTTTTTGGTGTAAAATTAAAAATTGAACAAAAATACATAGAATTACCATATGTATAGATGAGAAATACAAAAGAGAGAGACAAGATATAAAAGGGAAAAATAGAACAGTGAGACAGAGATATTCTTAAATGTAATAGAATGGGACAACATATAAGAAGAAAGGGACAAAACGACAAAGAAAAGGGAGGATTAAGAAGAATTGGGATATTTTGAGATAATGGGAATATTTACAATATGAGACTGTAGGACAAATTACGTTGATTATTAATAATCAACCTTATAATCTTTTTTCGCAGAAAGTAATTACTTTGTGGTATGACATATTTATTTTTTAAATAATCACTAACCGGTTTCGCATATCTCAAGCTTCATCAGGATAAAACATAAAACCGGTTAAAATTTTAATTTTTATCATGACGAACAGTTTCAAGATTTAAGTCGATGAAGTTTGAGATAAGCAAAACCGGTTGGTTATAGTTTTAAAAATAAATTACTGGCTTAAAACAAAGTGTTTATTTTTACTTAGTAAAAAAACAATATTTTCCAGGTCTTCTTAATACCTGCTTCCTTTGGCGTTCTGCCACTTTCCTTTTTTATATGTTGTCCCATTCTATTACATATAACATATCTCTGTCTCACTGTTCCATTGTTTCGTTTTAATTTTTGACCTTCTCCTTATATTTTGCATATCTTATATAAATGCTCACTATAAATTATTATTATTAATTATTACCATATAAATGCTCACTCGATGATTTTTCGTTTTCATTTTAATTTTATCCCCACGTAGTTCGGGATAAATAAAACTGGTGGCGATGAATTAAAAATAATGTAGAAGTTCAATAAAAGTGTTTGTTTTATTTAACATATTTAAAAGCTAATGCTACATGGAATCGTCTTTACAACCGCTGAATAATACCAATCTATTGCTAGTCACTAACACTTTAGGTATTATATGTATGGCGCTTAGTTTTTTAAAGATTTAGGCTTTTAAGCAACAAATCATTAAAAGCCACAATGCAAAAGTTGTTTGATTTATTATTATTTGATTTTATTTTAGAAACAAACAGTGCAAGAGCGCCCCTGTATGTACAGAACACGCGCAGGTTAAATATATCGCTACCCGGTTGGGCAAAGTTGTGAGGCGGGTTAAGGAATGGGCTGTATTAAGGTTTTGTTAATGGGGGCTTTGAAGAGGCTCGGATTAAATGTTAGAAGAAAGACAGATGCCGGTAGCTCATTCCTCATACGAGCCGATTTACACAAAAACGAAACGACCCGTTCTCATGAAGCCGACATCAACCGTGAACGGATGTTCGGCTTGCTTGCGTTGACTTTTACGCGCGTGTACCGGCGTGGAGGGGATCAACGCTGCTGGCTACTTCGAGCAGGTTCCATTGAAATATCTGTTAAACAGGCTCTGCATACCTACATTGCGTCTGTACATCAGAGGGCGCTCCCATCGAATTGCACCGTTGCATGTATGAAATGAGTGGTGTACAAATTACAAGGTTTTAGAAAATTATTACAAGTTTCGGTACCGATGACATGTCTCTATGTAATATGTAATAAATTGTTATATACATTGTGTGTGTGTGTGCGTGTGTGTGTGTCTGTGTGTGTATGTATGTGTGTATGTGTGTGTGTGTGTGTGTGTGTGTGTGTCTGTGTGTGTATGTATGTGTGTATGTGTGTGTGTGTGTGTGTGTGTGTGAGAGAGAACGAGAGAGAGAGAGAGAGAGAGAGAGCGTGCATGTGTACCTACGTGTTTTTAAAAAAAGTCACAAAATATTATTCATATGATATGGTTGTACAACTTTACACTTTTTGATCTTTTAGTAAAGTCAAAAAAAGGTTTAACCCCTTTTCCGAAAGATAAGATACGTCTTAGATCCTAAATTTGAGTCCCACGGAGTGACCTTTAGGCGTATAAATCAATATAAGTAACCAAAAAAATATCTCTCCTTCCATTAGCCCTATCTGATTCTAGTCACGCGCCGCGCCGGTCGTCATCCACCCCAACTCAATTATGCAAGGCAATTTAACCATTTTATTAAAATACTTTAGTTACTTATTTATTTTCTATTCAACTACAATTTACCGAAGAAATTTAATTGTTTTTGCATTAACTCCACACTGGTAAATGTTTTCAACTAGATCCTGTCATTTTTAGGGATGCTGTGTGGGGGGTGTTTTTAAGAAGAGTAAGGAGAGGAAATTCTGGAAAGGAAAAAAAAGTATGCTGGTTCGGTAGGTATCTGGATGTCAGTGTGTCCACGAGTGACGGGAGTATTAATTCATCCCTCCTGCTGCGATGCAAGGCTATGGATCGAGAGAGGTCTCCCCGATTTGGCCCACAACGCAGCTGGTGAGTAGACGCATCTACCGACGACCTGGACAAACCTCACTTTATGAATCCGGGAACCTCTGCTAATTCACCAAACGTAGCAAACCACTTGGGGTGACCTATGACAGAGGTGTTCGTTATCCAAAGAATAGTTTCCAGGGCGGCGGAACCCATACTCGCCTCGCGAACGAAGCGGTTAGCTTATTTTTGAATAAATAATTATATCCTCAATAAATATCTACATGTTTCGAAAGTGGTTCTTTCTTCATCAGGAATATATACAATACTGAAAAACAATAATGCCAAGGATAGACAGATGATAAACATAGAACACAATAATGTAATAATAGAAAAATCATAAACATAAACAAAATTTAATTAAAGTAGCTGAGTAATTAATCAAAAATGTTAACAAAAAAATATTATAAAACACTGACTAACAAATTTATGTTAGAAAATTAAATTCTTATTTTTTTATTATTAATATTAATATAAAAATAAATTCAAGAGATAGACCTATGTTTTCAATATTTGTTTATTAATTAAATTTAATTCACTATTAACGTTTTTTCTAATTTCTAATATTCCAAATTTGTCTAATTGCAATCCGCTTGTATTATATTCTCGTTTATACGTAACATTAATTTTACATACCTATACGAGTATATTGGTTTATTTTTTGTAATTTTCTCATGATCAATACGCTTTTTCAATTTTTAAATTATATTATTTTCATACAATGACATTTTGTACCTGCCAACTTATTGTGAGTAACTTGTCAGCAATGCGATAAATCACTTTACTTCTATCTCTACATACAAAAATAAATGTTTGTGTGTCTGTCCTCGATTTTCTCAAAAATGACTGACTACTCTCGCGGTTTCACTGTAAATAGCAAAGCCTGTTCTTGTTAGTGTCGGAAAGGTTCAGGGAGTAGTTTGAATGAAATCGGATATATAAAACTGTTGAAATAACGTTTTAAAATTAGTATGAAAAACATTAAACCCACCATGTTTTATTTAGGTTAGCCCATAGATATACTACTCTGATTAGCCACAGATTACGTATTCAAAAGGTTTGTTTGGGTAGAATATTTTAAAAATTGAAAGCACAACTAGGCACCTACTTAAGAACTTTATTATTTTTAATGAATGTTTCTTTGTTCCTTTGTTTAGATACACTAATAGTCGTCACAAGGCATTACTTTCACTGTCAAATCAACTATGGCATCCAAACGACAGACAAGAATTCACAACTTCATAACTTTATTAAAAAAAAATCCTTATAATAATAATAATAATAACAAAGCATTTATATAGCGCAGTTTTGTGTTATTTCACTTCAAGTGCGCTTAACTCTAAATAAACTTAAACATGATTAAATAACTCCATTCAGTGGTATTCCTACAGTGCTTCTTTTACATACTATTTATACATTCTTAACATATTACATACATACATACTTATCCCGGCCGTGTACACATCAGGTAATCAATAAAATGTGACGGAAGTACAACCACCCAAATTTAAAAAGTAATAACCATTGTTAATATTATTTTCCATATCTGAAACACCCATGGCTTGATGTTTAACAAAAGCTGTGAAATCACAACGTTATCAAATGTTTATTACCAGCAAACACGTTAGAGTGGTGACGAACACTTTGCCATCATCCAAAACTAATTTTCCTAAACTATTTTTAATTTCACTCAGCGAAACTCTCAGAAATTGTCCATCTAATTTAGTTATAAACTCGCATCAAGTGTGAGCCATAAATCTGACATATTTTCAAACTCATTCGTTACACTCTACGTAATGCAGCTCAAATAAAACAATAACATCATAATATTATATCGTTCCGAAACTTGCACTCTACGTGGGGGGTGGTGGTAGATGGCACGCAGGCACGGACTACGTTTAAAAAAATTGTTTATGTAGTTAGATCATATTTTATGTATATGAATTAATATGCACGTGGTTACTTTTCATTGTTTATAATACCATATTTTGACAGTAAGCATAACAATTATTTTTAAACGCATTCATTGTTCAGACTTTCAGGCATCTCATCGTATATTTTCAGACCTCTATACATTAATCAGTTCTGTGCAGTTATACAATTCTGTTTATATTCCTGGTTTCAAAATTATCTACATTTTTAAACATCGAAGAAAATAATATTAACATAACCCCAATTAAATATAAGACCGAAAAAAAAAACAGAAAATAAAAAGATTTCAGTCGCATATGGGACTCGAAACCAGGAAATCTGTCTATCCGGTGCAAACGCTTTACCAACTTAGCTAATGAGACCAGTTCAATTTATGTCATCTTCATCGATATCTTATCTCAAATTCAAGATTTGTCAATATTTTTCTTCATTTTTATGCTAATTTTATTGACAGCTATCTTTATAATGATTACAAAGTTCTTCACGAACACAATTGCAAACTAGACAGTGTCTCGGATAGGCAGAGGTCCCGGGTTCAAGTCCCAGATGCGACTGAAATCTTTTATTTTTTCTTATTATTTTCGGTTTCATGTTTCATTTAGGTTATTAATATTATTTTCTTCAATGATTAAATATTACATTTTTATTGAGGTTTTTAAATCTCAATAAAAATAATTAATAATTGAAAATTGAATATCTACATTTTTACTAATAACAATTTCATCCATATTTTTTTACATTTGGCTATTCAGAATTTTGTCTATATATTTTTTATTTCTTATAAGTTGCATTACAAGTAATCTACAAATATTTAATTAAAGGGTATTCTTGGTCGTGTATACCTTATCAGAAAAGAGGAGTTCTTGTGTCTGATTCATAATTTGGTAGGTACATAATATTCAATATTGGTATTAATTGTTTTTGTGTTTAATTCGTAGAACTCCACTTAATTTTTTTTTAAATTTAATTTAAATCAAATTTAATAATGTTATTATTAAGTTCTGCAAGTATTTTTAGTTGTTATTATTGTGACAGCTGTTTCGGCGTTTAAGGCCATTTTCAAACTGTGGTTAATCCAAATTGCGACGACTTATTTTTATAATTTAATTTACCCCCACTACTTTAAAATTTGGATGGATGGGTAATGATTTATGATAATAATTTTGCTATTTTTAAACGGAGAGTTTAATTTTATTTGTTTGTTCTGATTCTGGGGTAATTTTTTATGGCTTGAAAAATATAACGGTTTTATTATTTGAGTTGTTTCAAAATGAGGTGTTATGAATTGATTTTCATTTCTCATAAGTTTTGTAATATTCCTGATTCTTCTCTCTACACACTTTTTATAATGGAAAATTGGTTAAATATGTCAACATTTGGTACTGGAAACAGTATGAACATGATTTTGTTGAGAAGGTAGAATTTTTTAAAAGAATTAATTTTATGATGTTTCCTTGTGAAACTTCTACTGAATTAAAATTATTTTTACACAAATTATTAATTACACATTGTAGAGCAGTCTCTTTTTAACGGAATGGAATCAAGCTGTTTTCTCATTTCATTCATTGTAGTATATTTTTGTCTGTACCTTATATATTGGCCGACAGTATGTTCATATTTTAAAACTTACATTTTATTAGTTTAATTTAAATATTTTTTTTATAAAATAATGCCATGTATATATTCCGGGCTTACAAATAACCCCCCCCTCCTCTCCTCCCCCCAATATTACATAAATTCCTACTACCATCATTATGAGCTGAGTATGCTGTTTGTGGAATTATGGATGACTCATCTAGGAGAAGAATTAAATTCACGAAGCGTGAACAATGTGTTTTTATTCTCCTTCACAGGACGCCAGACCAGTCCGGCCCTATCGGAAGAAGCACACAGAACACACACTGTTCACAAACTTTCTCCTACTTTATCTAAAGGGTCCCTCCGCCGAACAAACATTAGCAACTCCACTTTTGCGACCAGCCAGTATTTAGTTAAACACTGTTTGAGTGCGCACTTTACGGGCAACCCGAAAGTCGTGCCGTACTGATTATTTCACAAACATACAAATATATTTTCAGGTGTGGGATATTTAACTATCTACGATTCGCTATTCAAATATGAAAACGTAACTAGCTAAACAATATGAAACGTCCGAGCAGTATGTTGTTTTGAAGCAAGTTTTACAATGGTTTATATTCACGGCTTCCGTACGGTAGTGGAAAGCTCCTTTGTTCTGTATCCAGAAATTGAAGAGTTAAAAACTCAGACACGTTGATAATATATTAAATAATACAATCACTTTGTTATAAGTCACAAAATTATTATATTTCAATACCAATTAATTTTGTAAAGATCGAGTTAAGTCTGTTAAATTATAATAACTAAAGTTAATAATAATAATTATTATTATTTAAAAGACACGTCATTTAATAAAAACATTTAAGAAAGCTTTGACTGCCCAACAAGGAACAATTCCCGTTTTAGGACAGTCAAATTTGCAAATTTTAGTTCATATTAAGTGCAATACAAAAACAGGAGGGAAAAAAGCTACAATGACATATTATGTGTTACGTTACGAAATTACGAATTATTTCTAGCCGCTTGATGAAAGGCACCTAGCTCCTCGTCAAAAAGTCGGCGAATTCAGTTGGAATGTTTCCGCGTCCCGACATAAGAGCGACGGCCATTTTGCTGACAGAAAGATTTCGCCCGCGGACCGCAGAGGTTGTGTCATCGACACGCGCTCCTGCGCGGGCTCGCCGTTTACAATGGCGTCTTGTTACCGTAATTTAAAAGTCCTAATCACTGTTGACCATTTACTTGTGAGGTCCCTAAATAGTGGACCGGGTTTGGGCACTAATATGAAGACACCGTGTCCGCCTGGAGCTGTCTCGTCCCCGCTCGAGGCCTCAATGTTAGCTGTAAGTATTTCCTCTTTTTTTTGCTGTGCTGTAAATAACTATGTTTAAAGTAACTTGTCCGATTTTTAATGGTACTAGAGAGGCAATTTTAGATTAATAGATAGGGTGTGTGTTGCCAATTGTTAGCATATGATTCCCCATGGATACAAACTGTGATTGCTTTCCCGTAAACAAAACTTGGCTAGAAGATGCACATATTTCCTTTGGTAGTTGAGTACCTTTTCCACTGATGTCGGCATGAGGCTGTCGCCGACTCACGACTGCAGAAGAGAGATTACCTCTTCTATCACTGTGCTATCCAGTTAAGCTTGGAGTCAGGAATCCTTTGCCTGGCCTCCAGGTGAGTTTAACCTAACCTGCTACTTTTACACTGGCGCTCCAACGTGCTTTACTTGTTACTTTTTCACTGACGCTGCATCGTGGGGCCACATCTCCTGTACTTTTACACTGCCACTTCAGAGTGGGGCCTGCTACTTTTACACTCGTTCCCAACGAGGGGGCTTTCTGCCTACTTTTACATAAGATAATACAATGTAACTCAGGGATGCAGCTCGAAGATGATGCAGCAAAT